>WAAG01021413.1:2801-16833 GCA_013390105.1 Tichodroma muraria
CAGCACAGCTCACCTCAGCACCGCTCACCTCAGCACCTTCCCAGCACAGCTCACCTCAGCACAGCTCACCTCAGCACCGCTCACCTCAGCACCTTCCCAGCACAGCTCACCTCAGCACCGCTCACCTCAGCACCTTCCCAGCACAGCTCACCTCAGAACAGCTCACCTCTTCCCGAAGGGCATGTCTGTCACTACGATGTCCACAGAGCCCGTCCGCAGAGGCAGGCTGCAGATGTCCCACTGGATGACGTCCAAGGGAACACCCAGTGCAGTGCTGCTGCAAGAGCAAAGGCAGTTCCCTCAGACATGAAACTGAGAAGGTTTTTACACTGGGGAGGTCTAGAACGTTGGCAATAAAATAAACAAGAAAATATGAACCAGCCACTCAAACCCCTCAGGCTCCTCTCACCTGTCCTTACTCTCGTTTTTCCTCAGTAAGGAGCAGATGTTGTTTGCTGCTCTCTTCACTGCCTGGGGGCTGTTATCCCCTGCAATGTGGTAGCAGTAGGGCCATTCTGCAGCTCCCTGGGGGGGAAATGATAATAAGCAATATTGCTTGAATGAAATAAAACCCAGAGTAATTTCTCAAACATGACACAATACAACAAAGCAACTGCAAGTGGATGGCAGGAAATTTAGAATTCTGTAACAGATAGCTGTATTTTGCACCTTTAAAGCTCAAAATACTTCTGGATTTAGTCTCTTCCTGCTATGTTCTATGGAAAGAAAATGAAGTAATCTACAAAAAGTGTATTTGCATCTGTTCAAAAATTGGTGAGATTGGAGCTTACTATTCAGTCATTACCAAGAAGACTTACACATATTCAGCTGCAGATACAGACAAGTTTAATTAAGTTTAAAAAATCAAGGAAGAATCACCTCTATTGGTATCGCACCTGTACCACACATGGGATCAACTATGATATCTGTGGGCTGGGGATCACAGAGTCTGAGGAACAGAAGAAAAGATATGGTGAGAAATGTCTTAAAAACCTCAATTTCTGTAAATAAGGGAAAGTGAACTATTTTAATCACTCTGATTCTACCCTTCTAACAAAAAATTTTATGTGACTATTTTTTCCAGTAGTTAATTACTATTTTATAACCAGCAATGCAGTGAAATTCTTTCAAGAATGTGGTACACTATTTTGAAACTTGGCTAATACCGCAAATGTGCACTTTCCTTGGCTGGGAAACACCCACTGTTATTGCAAGGCACATGGTGTCAGCAACTCCAGGGTATTTTTATTTATTTTTCTTTAAGAATTAACAGAAATGGCTTCTGAGGAAGCAGTGGGGGAGATAAAAGGTTTATTTTCTGAAATGAAATGACTTGTTAACCAAGCATAACACACGTAAGTGCCCTGACCTGAGCATGCCATAAGCCAGAGTGGAACGCAGCGTTGTGGGTCCAAAGTGTGTGATATTCCGTCTGTGCAGACTCTCTTCAGTTAATGCAATCCCCACCACGACTTCATTGCTGTGAATATTCAGAAGAACCTAAAGAAAAAACCTGAAATGAATTTCAGGAGTAACAGGAGCTTTCCACAGAATTGCCTAGTAAATACTTACAGGAATCTTAGATGTTAATTTAAAACCCAGGAATGACATATAAAAAAAGCTTTTCTTCTTGGAAGTAAAGCAAAGCACCGTTCTAATAGGACAGAATTCAGGTGAGCATTCACACACACATTCATAACAAATCTGTTGCACAAGACTTCTCAAAGTGCTATAACCATTGCATTGGCTTCTTAAAAGATTTGGTTTGTAAGTCTGGGGCAGAAGCCGGACAAGACATAGTGAGCCATCTGCAAAAGCAGCAATAAAAATCGTATTTGTGGTGGGGACTACATTAACTAGGAAGGTGAAATCTCACTCCAAGGCAGCAGCCAGCCCTTAGTAAACCTGCAAGAAAAGTTAGGTCTTTCTGCCCCTCAAAAACGGTGGTTCCTCACCACCAAGAGGAATGAGGTGCTGGTTGCATTTTCTCAGCCTCTGCTCTCCCCTGACAGAAAATAAACACCTGACTGTTATTGTTAACTCTTCTGCTTCCTTCACCCCAAAACCAGCTTCCATTTGGAGCATCTCCTGGTAACTTAGACTGCTATTAAACAATGCATTAGAGGAAAGATTTACTGAAGGTGAAATCAAGGCAAGTGCTTGCATCAGAGGACACATATAATGTTGCCAGGGAAACAAACACTTCAGAGGAGGCTGATTTCAGCATTACCAGTTTTCAGTTCCAGAGTCTCTGGAAGGCAGTTTGGGGATCTCTAAGTATCAGAAATAAGAACTAAAAATTTGTACCGCAGAAACGTAGGTATTTCCAAGGCATGCCACTATACCTCCACATCAAAATTAGTCATGTCAGCTTTCCACTGGAAGTGCTCTTGCACAGCTCCACCGAAGTCTCTCGCGGCCTCGTTGGACGTGAAGCTGTGCTTGTCTCCAGCTCTGTTGCACGTCACTCGGAACCTCAGCACCTTCGCCTCTCCTTCGCCTGTCTGACTGTCACCAGCCTTGGTCCCACTCTCAGAACTCGCCTGCACTTCAACTTTCCCATCTGGTTGCTCATTATCTTCCTCCTCCTCCACCCCATTTCTGGATGTCACTCCTTGGGTAATCTCTATATCCTGGCCACCAGTGGGTTCCACAGACACAGGATTTTGAGCACAGTCCTCCTGGTCATTCGTGGTATTTTGGTCTGCTCCTCCCTCTTCTCCACCATCACTCAGCTTCTCTCTGCTTGCAGGACTCTGCAGATTGTGTTTTTTGCGTTTTGTCTTTTTCTTTTTCAGGCTGTTGTTCAACTCCCAAACTTTCAATGGATCAGTCCAGGGCAGTTCTTTAACTAAATCTTCCAAATCCTTTAGAGCCTCTTCCTTTAAAAGACAGAAGCTTTGAAGTTATTCCATCCTTTTAAAAGTTATCCTTTATTTTGAGGTCTCTGAAAGCAGTTTATTAAACATTAATCTACTACATGTTTAAGCAAAGCTTACAGGTTTTTGTCTGTTTTTTGCCATAACTAAACAGAATTACACTGAAAATCACAAGACCCACAGGATTTCATCACTTATCTTGTAAACAGACAACTAACACCATATTAAGTGACCAAAATGACACTTCACTGTCATATGTCTGTGACCTACAAACATAGGACCAGCTCTTATCCCAGATTTTGCCAATGGGAAACATTTAACTGCAGAAATTATGTGAGACAACATAGCCACACTTCTATTTAGAAGCCAGAAAAACTGAACTGGAATAATATCACAAGTGAAAAACTTGTTAAACAGAGTACTAGTCTTAAATTAAAAATCTCAAACAACACTCCAAACCCCAGAACCGACAGAAAGGAGAAGTAACTCACCTTACTTTCTTTAAATTGATAGTCTTTGAACTCCTGAACAACAACAAATAAATTATCCACCGACCTCAGACGATGGACCTAGTAAAGATGACAAGGTGATACATTACTAACCGTGTGCCGTGGGGACTGTTTACTGTCATTAGAATTTTGCCATCTTATGTCGAAATTTCAGAGACTACGGTTTTCCACCTTTAGTCCCCACGGCAGCTATCAGTTTATATCTTTGCACTAATTTCACGTCCCCATCTATCATTTCATCTCCCCCTGAAACCCCGGCAAAGGCGGATACAGCTGCTGCACCCAGGCCGGCCGTGGCTGGGTGCGGGATGCTGTCCATACCGGCGGCTTCCGACACCGAACCGAACCGAACCGGCCACAGGGGGAACAGCGGCAGGCGGAGCGGGGAGCGGGTCGGGGAGCCCGCACAGACCTGAGGCAGGCTCCGGGCCGGGACCTCGAAGTAGATCTTGCCGCGATCCCTGCTGATCCTGGAGGCCGAGCCCAGCTTCTCCTGCACCTCCTCGGCCGCCGTCTGCTCGAACCCCGTCGGCACGGTGGCGCCGATCACGGCCGAGAGCTCCGCGCTCTCCTGGGCTGCGCCCGGCCCCGCATCGCCGGGCGGCGCCGCCCCGCTGCTCCGGTTCGCCGCTGGGCGCGGGCGGGTCGGGGCGTGCGGGCCCGCGGGGAGCGGGTGTCGGACCCTCGAACCTTAACTTCTTGGATGGGTTTAACCGATTTTTAGGGTATAAACAAATTTACAGAATTGAGTTTCCAATACTGAAGTGCCAAGTTATGCCTGCCTTGCCCGGAAAAACTGCTTGGTTCAAATTCACTTCAGAGCTGGGAATGAATTTGGTGTGACCTGATCTGGTGTGTCTTGCAGTGACAGTCATGTGTTGTATAAATTCCATCCAGCGCTTGAGTTTGCAAGGGTTAAAATTCTTCAGGCTGCTTCCTGGCTCCAGAGGTTGCTTTTAAAAATGTAGTTTTGTATTGCAATATGTGCACAGAGAAGAGAAATCAAAAATTTGCCCTTCCAAAGTAAAAACGCTATGAGCAGTATAGAAAGCTTTTCTGGGAAAGATGCATGTGAGGGTGCCAGGCTCTTCCCTCCTGTGACCTCTTGAAGAAGGTTCTGCTTTCAGGGGACTGTGGGCAAGGGTACACCACTTCCTCCTCTGGTATTCCAGTGGTATTCCATGCTCTCTGGTACTGGAGTTACTCCCTCTTGTACAGTACCTCACTGCTACTCAGAAGGTTGCCAGGGATTTACTACAGGAGTGAGGGTTAGCATGGGAATTTGTTCGGATCACCTTTTATCCTACAGCATCTGCTTCTGACCTGACACTCCAGCTTACTTTGAGACAGCTTAGCAAAGAGAAGACACTTTCCTACACACTTAGTTAAACAAAAAATCGGGCAAAGATTAAGTAGTTTGCAATTCCGAATTTTTCATGGGATTTTAACCTCAGGGGTTAAAACCTCATGGGTGCTGGCAAGGTCTGAATGAAGTGTGGGTAGACAGCCTGTGGTGTGAACTGCAGATCATTCAGATAGGGCTAATGGGGTCCAGTCCTTTGTGCTGCCTCAGTGGCCTATGTGGGGAAGGAAAGAGGTTGCACAGTTCAGCATTTCTTCCTCTTCCAGCTGGGGATACAACTTTATGGTCTTGAATCTGCTTTGCCAGCCAGGAGACTGGGATT
Source organism: Tichodroma muraria (assembly GCA_013390105.1). Taxonomy (NCBI): domain Eukaryota; kingdom Metazoa; phylum Chordata; class Aves; order Passeriformes; family Sittidae; genus Tichodroma; species Tichodroma muraria. The sequence continues at coordinate 7,875 of WAAG01021413.1, forward strand.
GCTCACAGTGCTGGTGGAGCTAGGCATGAGCTTTAAAGAATGGAAAACTAATAAACCCTACTGTTATTTTTAACAGGTCTGGAAACACAATTCAGGAATACATAATCTCACTGTGGCCCTGCAATGTGCACTGTTGTATTTTTCTGTTACACCTGATTTGCTCCTACCCAAGTCCAAAATGCCACTGCTGCTAAGAACATGCAGCCTTGGGAAGCTACCATGGGCACTGCTGAGCATCTTCAGTCTGCAGCTGTGTTTTACTAATGCCTTTGATCTGAAGCTTTGTTTTCCTAACAGCTAATTTATTAGTGAGCAAATTGAGGCTTTTGCATATTAACAGACTTGCCAAGTATCACTTAAGGGCCAGAACTGAGGCTAATGGAATTATAAAGTCTCTCTTCCACACCCAAAAAACTGTCCCTCTTATAAAGTCAATGTAATTATTCTCTAGGATGGAATGTACAAGATGCATAGTGTATTGCAATATCAAAAGAGTTCAGTTAATTTACCTCCGTTAACCTCTGTGTGACCCTGCTCTGGGGACTCGAGGATCCCTCACGCCTCTCACTGTTGGCTCAACATCTGTCGTGTTAAAGCACACATTCAGAGGATGCATTAACTGCTCGACACTCCTGCTATTGCTGATATTTTGAGCTGAGAAGAAACCAGTTTCAGGCTCTTTTCCCTAGAAGCAGGGTTCTGCATTCCGAGCAGTGGCACACAAGTGCTGTAACCTCTTTCCTTCTGAGTCAGCATAACCAGCACCTGTCAGTGAGATTGCCTGTACACAAGAGCTGCTGCTCAGACCTTTGTTGCTGGCTAGTGGGTTATTTCCAGCTAATCGTTATTCATTGCTGTGGGAGGAAATGCAGAATCGTTGTAATGCTTAGGTGACATGTGAGGTGTTGTGTGTCTGGGCATGAACATCACTGTTCCTGCGCACAGCAGCTTGTAGATGCAGGGAGCTCTGCTGGATTTACTGGGAAATCCCAGCTCCTTAAACAGCAGAAGCTTGGCAGAAATTGGAGTGACCTTTGTGCCGATGACTCTGTTGGGAATTTTCGTAGCCTGCATGTAGCCTGTATGGGCATTGCAGCTGGGTACTGCAGTGGACAGCTCAGCTGAATTGTCAGCTAATTTCTTCAAGTATGTTCTGCAGACAAGATTTAAATTATGTTACCGAATGGAAATCCTTCTGTTGGGAATATTTGAAAGAAGACTGGCATACACACACTTATAAAGACATTTTTGAGGAGCCTGAGAGTTTGGGGTTTATTTTAAAAAGTCTGATCGACTAATAGAAGTTCATTTCTGTTTTAAACATGCTTTTAAGTGGGAACCCTGCACTCTTTTACCTCGTGAAAAACAGTCGTCTCCTTAAAGCCCATTCTGCACAAACCTATGACTGTGCTTGGGATTTCAAGCAGGAGAACTCTCAGAGGGGCTGTCGAGGGAATGGGGGAGTTCGTGGACAGGAAACTGTCTGCATGTGAGTCACTCTGCAAGGGGCTTTCCCTAAATGACCGAATCTTAGGCATCTGTGAGGCTATGTACATGCAAAGACACAAACTAGCTCCAGTGTGTGCAGTGCAAGATCCATCTACATCCATCTGTGCCTGCTTGCAGGTCCTTCTCTGTTGGAACCCTGAATGCTGAAAATACCAGCCTTTCTGCTTTGACAGGCAGTGATCCTCTGCTGGGTACTGCCTTTGACCTGAGGCCGTGGGAACGGCTTCCAAGAGTGAGTGACAGCACTGAGAGAGCGTGTGTATAGTTGCATAGAAGTGTGTAAGGTCACAGGGTGAAACATTTAAGGTTTGGGGTTTTAGGATATAGAATAGTTATATATGTATATAAGAGACAACATGGAGGGATTTGGGTGTTCTCTAAGTCCTTCTTGTTCACTTTCTTTTTCTGCCTTCTTCCTGGGTTTAGGAGATCTTTTCTAATTGGTTAATAAAAGTCGCATTGCGGACATTGAGTGATCTTTAATTGGGTTATAAATAAAAATAACTTAGGTGTTGGGTTTTAATTGGTTTTGCTTATAGTTTAAAAGTCCTTGAAGCAAAGTAGAAGTAGCCATTTTCTTGCCTTGTAAGACAGAGCTCACATGGTGTGAGACTGGACCATAGGTAAGAGATAACAAACAACCGAGTCCGAATGAGATCCCATCATGTCTAGAGTCTTCTGTCCAGACCCGACTAAACCTGACGCAGTGACACTTCTCCTGAAGTGCTGTGAAGGGAGCATCAAGGTGAGAAGCAACAATGTGCAAACACTGCATGTCCTGCTACCTGTCCTGCCAACCCAGCATCTCATTCCGGCCTCGGGGCTTGCACAGCTCGCACGGGGACTCATAGGGAATTGTGTGTTTCATACTGCTGCGAGTGGACAGCCCCTCCTCTGCTAGGGAAAGGAGCAATCCTGGGTAACATGTCTGCTTACACCTTCACCCTAAATAATTTTAAAAGAATGATGTCAGTAAGATGAAAACTCAGATTTGATGATTAAATTTCCATTCCAAACCTGCAGTCCCCAGCAGGGTCTTGTGAAGCACCACTGATCTGTATTAATTCTTCAAGCAGTTACATGCTCTTCTGAGCCAGAGACAACCCCCTGCATGTTCTGGTTCACATATGAATTTCTGGGTATTACTGTGCTGTGATGAGTGTTCTGTCTGAGCAGATATCTGACTGATTCCTTAACAGATTCTGCAGCACTGGGTTTTTCAGAGGCTGAGGGGAGATGCCTTCCAAGTTAGATGGTGTTGAACTCAATCTGTGAAGCCAGCCACGGGGAATTAAAGCTTCACTTGAAACTCAGCTCTTTGGCATTAAATCACAGAGATATTTTAAGGTGAAACTGGGAACATTGTGCAACTCTGCAGAGAGCACAGTCCAGAACAAACTCCAGGTTTAAATTTTCTCACTGTTTTTCTGCAATTTAGTGATTTGTTTGTTCTATATCCATGACTACATGGCTGCAGACATTATCATCAAATGTGGCTCATATTAAATGCTTGCAGCCATGGCAATATTTCAAGGATCATCAGTCTCCTGGGCTGTGGATGCCAATCCTCTGGCTAGGTTGTCCTGCTCCCTAGAGCTTCCCCTCCAGCATGCCTCACCCTGGGCTGGAGGGAATCCCTGTGGCAGGGACAGGGATTTGATTGAGCTGCAAAACAGTGAAGTCAGAGAACCAAGGCTTGTAATTTTGGAATTCTGAAATGTGATACTCTTCAAACTCATTTCATAGGGGGGAAGTTTCCTTTGTTGGAATTAATCCAACTTAAGCACTGACATGGGCTACTGACCCAACTTCCTGCCTGTAAGATTTTGGGTTGGAGGGTGTGGGGCTCCCTCCACAGCACTGAACCCATTACCTCTGTGTGTTCATTGCTCCCGTGGTGGGCCTTGGCAGCCACCTCTGCTTGTGGTGAGTCAGGTGTGTTGTGTGTAAGGGCTGTGATACACAGCCTCCAGGGGACCAAGGTATATGGTGTGTGGATCCTGCATGGGGATGACAGTATTCAATCAGTTCTACCTTATTTTGTGGGGTAAATCAGTAGGTGGAAGTGAGCGTTAGGGAGGCGCCAGTTATCCCAAATTCTTGGTTTTCCTTACCCGGCGACTTCCCAGTGTTTCATGTCATAGGAGAGTGTGGAGGTGTCAGTCACTGTCTCTGCTGACCTGGTTCTTTTTTTTTTTTGACCTGGATGTGTTGTGAACTGGAGCTGTTTTGGATGAGAAGTGACAGTTGAGGAATAGGGACCAACAACTCATCCCCCTGTACCAACCTGAACCATACTCACACAGCAACCCATTTGTGGATTTGTGGGATTCAGTTTAGTGCGAAATATGTCAGAGCAAAGATCTTGCAGTGTTGGTGCTGAGTTTTTGTTTTGTGCTGAGTGTTGAAGCATTTGCAGGAGTGTTTCATGCTGCTCCCCCATAGTCTTGCTCAAGCTGACTATGAAACACTGACCCTGTGGGTGGTTTGCTCAGGAAATGGGGCTCCCTCTGCTCTGGCCCAGCTCCCCGTGCATGCAGCAGCTTCCCCGTGAGGCTGCAGCAGGCTCTGCTGCTGGTGTCAGCTCAATTTCCTCCTCTTAAGAGCATGCCAAGGCCTAGATCTCAAACACTGGCAATGACACAGCTCTTGGAAGAGGCTAGAGTAGGAGTGCAAGAGGACATGGGAGGGATGCCAAGGCTACAGAAACAGGAGACAGTAACTGCGTGGATGGTCCTGCTTGGGCAGGACCGCAGCCTCCAGCGCTGCTTCCCTCAGTGGAGCAGAAAGGAAGGTGCTCTTAATGCTGGACACCACTGTTAGCCTTTTTCTGCAAGCATTTCTGGGCTATCTGCACATCTGCCTGGGGAAAAACTAGCCAAACCCCAGAGAGAAAGAGAAGGAGGTGAGCAAACCTGAGACGAGCATTCTGGAAGATCCCATGGAGCCCAGGTCATGCTGCCTGGGAACAGGAGGTCTGGGGCTAGTTTGTAAAGAATGGGGATCTAGACCTTCAGCCAGAGACTGACGAGAGCTCTGCACGTAGTTCTTTTGAGTTGAGGGAGTGAAAGGATGGAAAAATATTATCCGGAATGCAGGTAAATCAGCATCTTGTGGTAAGATGTAATGCAGGCTTGTATCTACGACTTGTCTGGCATTTGATGTGTCCTGCAGAAAGTCAGGCTGTGAGCATTGGGGAAGCTATGTGCTTTAGACTAACAAACTTACGATTAAAACAACAGCAGCTCAGGGTTTTGCTCACCTTTGACATTTGAGACTTTACCATGCTCTTGGATTCTATTTTTCAAGATTTTTCTCTTCAGCTTTGAGGCAGGGGAGCTTAATTAAAACCTGAAATGAAAGGTCACTCCATCCTTTATTTCAAATTGAAATCCCCCACAACATGTTGCCTCTCATACAAGTAGTGGCTGTGAATCCCTGGGAGCAAGCAGGCTGTGCTGTTTGTAATACAGTTGAGGTTGCCAGTTAGATCTGACAGTGTTCTGCACCAATTCTGGGCACGCGGACAGCTGGCACAGTTCAGCCGAGTTCCTGTTTTACACATGTGTTTTGCTCTGCTCCTCAGATCTGGGAGCTGCTGGATGCAGCTGCATCCCTGCAGTGCCAGAGCAGGAGCCCCACAATGCAGGGTCACGTCCTCGCGGGAGAGAAGCTGTGGGAGCTGACAGCACACCTCTGCAGAGCTGCACAGCCAGTGCCACGGAGCCCCTGAGCGCTGCTGCAGGGAGCCAGGGTCACTGCTGCAGGCAGCCAAGGTCTGCCTCGTCTTCTGGCAGTGAAATGAACAGAAAGGCCCATCTGGCTCTTTGAGAAGGTGAAACCCCAAACATGTGGGCTGTGCTTCTGCTTTGCCTTTGGAGATGACTGACTCAAGCTTTTGCTTGGTATTTTCAGGTCTGTGCCTTCGTTCCTGCTGTGTTTTTGGAGACCCCTCAGGCTATGAAGTTTTCCCTTCTGGAGCAGGGTACTCCTGAGCGGCCTGTGCCTCAGGAGCCCACACACGGCAGGCACCCCGCTACCTCCCACGGCGGAGGTCCTTGAACTCGCACGAGTTACAAGATGCAGCCCGTTTTGTCAGGGTCAGCGACAGCCAGAGCAGCACGGGGAGCTGAGAGCTGTGCTGCCCACGGAGCTCGGGAAAGCGAGGATGGAGAGCAGGGCTGGGAGGCAGCGGGGCAGCGCAGCCCTCGCAGCAGTGGTGTGCCCGCGGGCTGCTGAAGCCCAGCACGAGGCCACGGTGACTGTCCACTGGCCCAGCAGCTCAGCCCAGCTCAGGGTTTGCTCAGGTGTGTCTCAAGCTGTGCCTCAGCTTTGCTCCTGTCCTGGCTGTCTGATCACCACAGTTCTGCCTCAGCTTTCCCCTCCTTGCAGCACCACTGCTCTTATGTTAGGAGGGTGGGCTTTTTCCTTCAGACTGAAACTCACAGGTATTAAAAGTCCACAGTATTTCTAGTATTCTAGTATTGTTAAACCAGTAGATTCTCTCATACAATGTACTTTTTATTGTCTTGACAAAGTATCTTTTGTCCTCATTTCCTCCTCAAGGCATTTGAATTTAAGTACATTTAAGCATCTATGGATTTGTATACATTTAAATAATAGCTAATGGATATTCCACTGTCACTGTAAACCACATTTTTCTTACTGCTGTGATTAGGGGAGGACAGGAAAAGAAAATGTATCATGATTGGCCCATGAGAAACCAGTGCCAAATCAGTGCCAACAAAAATTAGTGCAGCTTTTTTTTTTCTGGAAAGCAGTTGTGGCTATACTTAGGACACGCTGGGACATTCCTGATCCTGTCTAAAGGGAAGGATTCACATGCAGCTCATTGAGTGGCATCACAGGAGGAGCTGGCCCATCCCAGCAGTGGGGGGTGGACACACAGCTCTGCCCAGCAGACCCATGTGCCTTCGGGGGCTGCAGGAGCAGACCTTGGGCCACCAACAGCTGCTGATCTGCCACCTCCATATTTCACAGGGCTGTGAGAGCAGCACAGTCAACACATCATGAACTTAGAAAGAGGGGAAGGAGAAATGAAACATCAGGTTGTAGCTGAACAATAGAAGGGCTGCTATTTCTGTTGAAGCTCTTGGAGCCTCCCTGACAATTCCCCCCCTCAGTGGCTGCAGCTCCAGAGACCACAGTGCTGTCATTGCAGGGTGCAGTTCTCCAGCTGGAGGGACCTGCTCACACACAATTGCTTTTACTGCTGTTGTTGAGAATTCTAGTTTTCTGGGCCTCCCCATTGTGCAAGCCTCCCCCTTATCGATAGCGTATCTGTTACGTGACACTGATCTGTGCTCTGAGGCTCTGCCAGCACTGCAAGGCAGCTCGAAGCACACAGCAAATCTGCTTTAACTGCCTTGGAACAAAAGCCTAATGTAGTGTGCAAAATAGAGGGAGACAAAAAGGATAAAAATCAAATTAGATTCACTGTGCACACAAACTCTCAGACACAAAGCACGGTGATGCTGGTCATAGAGGGAAGAAAACAGCTTTAAAACATGGGATAGAAGTGGTTTGCTGTCCTTGCCTCACTCTGGGAGTCTCTTTGTCCTGCAAGCCAGGCTGAGATGCTGCGGTGGTTCAATACACCTTCCCTGCCTGCCCCAGGCAGCTGTTTTGTCCCCATGGTGCTGATTGGAAGGGGTGCTGCCAGACTCACTCGTGCAGGGCTGAGCCGAGCTGCAGCCAGTGAAGGTTCAGGATTCCCTGTGACTGCATCAGCAGCCCTGTCCTACAGCTGAGGCAGAGCCTGGGGACCCTCCCTGGGGGTGGCAGGCTGGGGCTTGGCCATGGGGGCAACTCACTGCTGCTGATGCAGCCCAAGACCTCTGCAGATCCAGGAGGGCTTCACCTCCCAAAGCAAGGCTGGGTGTCATTCTGGCATTAGCAGAAGGCAAAGTCTGAGGAAATAAAACTCAATACACGATGTAGTGCAGTGAGGTAGACTCAGCAGTTTCCTGGCAAAGCCCCTGGAGCCCTTGGGCACACAGGCCATTCCCCTCCTTTCCAGCTCTTCAACTCCTATAGCTGTGATTGTCCCAACCTACTTTGCATTCAGTTGAGTTGGTGAAGGAAATCAGAAAATCCCCGCCTGCTAAATTAGTGCTGAAGCCAAGAGCCTGGGAAGCAACTTGTATGTTCTGTGCTGGTGTTTTCTTGTGTGTGCCCAGTGGTAGATAATCCATGGGATGGACAGTGATGAGTAATGCACTGAACCCATTTCAGTGTGCCTAGCCCGGGTTCCTGAGAAAAGCTAAAAAATCCCTCCGGGTGGGCTGCTAATACGTGACTGAGACCTCAGCTAACAAAATCAAACCTCAGTGTCTCGGCTCTGCTGTGGTGCACAGGCCAGGTCACTGGGTCTCTGTGCCGCTACTGTGTCAGTGTGAAGGGGCACTTAAAAGCACCCCAAAACTTTCCACTCTTTCAGGAAATAACACTTTCATGCTGGAATTTGCAATGAAGTTGTGAATGTGGCTGGAGCCCGGGGCTTCCCCAGGAAAAGGCCCCTTTGGCCAGCTGTATTCAGCTCTAAAGAGAGAGCTGAATTCTCCCTCAAAACCGTGTTTTCCATTTGGCCCCTTTTCCCTCATCAATTGCTGTCAGTTCAGACAGAGGCCCCACATGCAGCTTCCCTTGGGCCTGTGTGCCGGCCGGGCTGCTCGGGGAGGACAGCCTGCCCTACTAAACTGCATCTCTGAGCCACCGAACAATAGCGCTTTGTGTGAGCACACAGTGCCAGCTCAGTTTCCCAGGCTTTTCCTTTTCTCCTCTCCGCTGTCCTGCTGGAAGCCCCCGGCAATGCAGGACCGAGCAGGGGCTGCTGGCCCTGAACAAAGGGGGGGGGTGGGCCCCTCTGCCCCTGGCTCCAGCTGCAGGTACTGGATCATTTTCCCCAAGTACAACAGACCCGAGTAATGTGAGCAAAAATGCACAGCAGGATGCAAGAAGGGCTCCAGCCACTGCTCCAGCAGGTCCAGTCAGGCAGGGCCCCCGCTGCAGCCCTGGAGACATGGTGATGGCACCGGGGGTGGCTTTGGCGAGGGCAGAGTGCTGTGTGCCCATGTGGTCTGCTTCCATGAGGGCTCCCTGGCAACAGGTGATACCAAAACAGATGGAGATGCTGGAGAGAGGAGAAACAGAGTGAAGCTTGAAAGAAATCAAACTAGGCTGAATCTCTGCAACAGGTTGGTGGTGCCCCTTCACAAAGGCAAGACTGCAGGGCCATCCGGTCTGCGCACAAGGGGATGTGCCTTTGTATCAGCAGCCATGAAAGTGCCTCCAGAAGGAAGCAGGAATGCTAACTCCACTTACAGACGTGGAAATGGGGACGTGGGCAAGACCTTGGTGTCCCAGATCAGCCTGTTTCTGTCCCAGTGGGCCCCATGCCCGCCCGCCTGCCCCTCCTGCCCCTCCTGCC
>WAAG01021414.1:0-10306 GCA_013390105.1 Tichodroma muraria
AGCCATGGGAAGATTAAAAGAAGGGTAGGGGTCATCTATTTACCCCACAGACTTTCTGTATCTGACTCATTCACTTTACTTCTCTCTGGCAAAGCAGAATGGGTGGGGATATTTCCAGAGATGTTTCTCAAGCCTTGGACACAGGGCGATGGCTTCACTTGAGCTATTTCACCAGAGTAATTCACCAGAATTACAGAACCTGTCACCAAGTTCATAGCCCTTTGATTTCAGCAAGGTTTGAAGGGCACAGGATTTAACACTGTGTTATTTTTATGTCTGGACTTTGGTTGGAATCTTAAAGGTTCCAACCTAAGGGTTCTCCAGCCTAAAGGTTCTCCAGCCTAAATGGTTCTGTGATTCTTTGAAAGTCTAGTCAGAAATGTCCAATGTCCGCAGAGATTCGTCTGAATGAGAACAGTAGAATCCTCCGTCAAAATTACACAGCATCTAGAATGTAAACAAGTTCTAGCGTGTGACTGTCCAAGAGAATGAAACTTAGAATGCTATATTTGATCTGAGACAGAAGCTGTGTGTGAAATAAACAGGAAAAACACTTTGAGAACTGCAAAAAGGACTTGTTGGCACTGGGAGAGCATGGAAGCCTTTTGCTGAAATGGGGATGTGACTGGACAGAGCTGGGTGAACATTGCTTATAAATATTTATCTGACTTACAGATGCAAAATTCACTCTGACTTGTTCCCTTTTTCTTCTTTATTGAAAAAATTTTATGAGTAAGATTTTTTTATAGAAGTATCCTTGGAAAAGGAATTGACCAATGTGTGATGGATTTACCCATGCAGACATAAAGGAACTATATCCAAACCCATTTTGGAAACTTTATTTGTTTGAAGATCATGCAATGAAATGAATGATAATGGTAAAAATATATAAATTACACAATCAAGCCCACTGAATTCTGCACAGTGTAACTTCAAGACTCACACTGCACTGTTGCCTCATATCTTCAGTGCCTCCCTATGTGCTAACTATTGGGGTTTTTTACAGCAATTTCACTGCAGCCATCTCAGCCTTTTATCTGCTGTTGGTCTGTGTTGCTGTACCAGCTCCTGTTTCTCAGACATATGAGACAATGTCTTTTTTGTTTACAAGTGAGGTGAGTCGCTGTAACACCAGTCTTAAATTTTAGCAAAAACTTACAGTAGCACTTAATCAATATTTACACTGTTACCTAGTCTCTTCAGCCTAATTTTCTGAAGTTCCCCCTTTGCTACTTCATCACACTGCATGGACAGGGTAAGTTTTTTGGGACCAAAGCTTCAAATCTGTCTACACCACTTTCTTAGCCAAGTGGCTCTGTTTGTATATGCTTTTCTTCTTGACAGTCTGCTGGGGTGCAATGCTAGACTGTTTGTTTAGTTCAAGGTTGGTTATTTTCTTTATTTGTTTTACTTAGTCATTTTGTCTGACAAAATGACAAGATGGTAGCAAGTGTTTCTTGAGGCAAGAACAGCTGCCTGATGTCATCTTTTAGGGTGGTTTATTTTCTAAACAAGATCTCAGCTGCTCTGATGCTGGGTGCTATGAAAATGAAATTGCTTCTACACAGCTAGATGCACAGTTGCAAACACAGAGCTATGCAGGTTCATTAGCTCCCTTGTACAACAAAACCAAGTCTCCTTCCATCTCCTCAACACCAGCTTCCTCAGTCTCCTCCCTCCACTCAAAATGAAGATTAAATACTTACACTCTTTAGATCTTTTGTCAGGGAATGCCTAGGTGAATTGATATGTAAACTACATATACAGGAGATCAGTGTAGTCAAACAGTGTTAGACCAAGCCAGTTCTGGGCTCTTAAAGCACAGACATACACACTTCGGTCTCATCAACTGGTGAGATCTTGGGTAAAAGCCTCAGACAGAAATATATCAGATCTAGCGTTTTCCACGAGCTTACAGAATCCTCCACATCCTTCTTGGTTTAAGTACAGCTTTAGTACAGGTGATGCTCCTATAGCAATAGACTGAATGATCTCTTTTTCAGTCACATTATCTAGGATTACAGTTTGCTGTTTAAAGAAATTATCCATGAAAAGCTGGTGGGAGAATATTCTTCAAGTACTCTCTTGGTATCTGTTTTCTCAAGTATCTGGTACGTTCTTGAGTCCACTCAAAACTGTTCAATTCCACCACTCTGAGATTACAATATTTTCTCAGCTAATGTTGGAGAAAGGGTGTTATGTTTTTCTTCCTTAGCCTCTTACACAATTACATTGAGGAATATAAAGATATAAAAAGGTTGAAAATAATCTCACAGACTAAGATCTGCTGACCTGGGATGTCTTCCTGGTGTTATTGTTCTCAGATAAGTGGCAAAGAGCCAAATGTGACATTATGGGCAGAAATAAGTAAATGTATACATTCCTTGCACAGAGGAACCTAAGGGGGATATACTTGAACTTAGTTTTGTATAAACAGTAGTGGTTAAGAAGATAAAGGTGCAAAGAATATTGCATGCTCCCCAAGGTATCATGCACTTTCAGGAATAGTCTTGGGAGAGCGGCAGGCAGGCTACATTTACTGTTGCCTTGAAAGGATGTGTGAGGGGAACCCGGCAGATCGTCCACAAAGGTAGAACTGCCGTGGGGACAAGAGTGGAGGCGCATTAGGAATGGTAGGAAAAGGACAAGTTCCAGTACCTCATGGTGGAACAGAAGGAGTCTGTTTCAATATTAGATATGAAAATATAGAGATCATTAAATCTAGAGTTCTTTAAGTGAGAGGAAATACATTGTGCTTGTATGTGTGGGCAGGTAACATTGCTCAATTTTTGAGAAATTATCAGGAGTCAATTTCTGGCTACACTGTTCTTGTTAAATGGCACCAACTACCTCATAGCTTTAGACTTCTTCAAAAAAAGATGGTGGCTGATGAAGGGAACACCTCAGAAGGATGTGGCAGAGCAAACTACCCTCCTACTGTTCACCTGGAAGTCACTCCTGGAGGGTAGGTGTGATGTGGCTGGGCAATCCTTTCTGATAGCCACAGCAGGTTCTGCCTACTCTGTGCAGAAAACAGTGGCAAAGCCATGTCACTGTTCATACAAGTTATGGGCTTTTAGGAACACAGAGAAGAAGCTTATTTTTCACATGCCCTTCCCTATATTGACTAAAAAGAGAGAAGCTGGATCTGGTGATCACTTAGGTAACAGAAAGAAAGGCAAGTTCTTGTCTTGTTTATATCTTTCTCATTCGCCTGAGGACACAACTCTGCTCTTTGATCTGCTGGTCCTATTTCCATTTTGAGATTCTGCTCTCTGTGTATGCATGGGAACATTATATATGGAGCTCATGTACAGAAGAGTGATCTGCAAAGCCAACAAAGAGCTCAATGTTGCAATGGCTCAAGAAGGTTTATTTTGGGGTGTTACTACAAGGATATTTTTGTATTTTATATTCAATAGGAAAGGAAGAACAGTTACAGCTTTGTTTAGGTATAAACTGTTCTTTTGTTGAAATAAATAAAATTATCTCATTTTTCTGTACGCCAGAGTAGTATTGTTTTCTAGCATTGAGTCTGAGTAAACAGCAGACTGTTCTCATTCAGAGGTGAAATCATAAACTGTTTTCCCCCTTTAAATGTCCCTGGACTTTTTGAAATGACATCACCTGCAAATTCATCAAAGCTCTGTATTTGGCTGGTTTGGCCAAAATTAAGCAATGACTTGAATATAGTCCAATTTGTAGAAAAAAATTACTTAAAAAAAATACATGTGTTTTAAATTTGCTTTGGAGGCTTAGTAACATAAAAGTTTTTATGCCATTATTTCCATACTTTTCCCTCCTAGATTTTTTGGAATGTGTATTGTGTAGGATCAGAAGTATTTTCTTATTGAAAAATCTGCAAATCAAGAAAATAGGCTTCTCAGAAATGTCTGTATTTTCACGATAAACTTGTTTGGGGGAAGGAATGTTTGCTCAAGGCCGCGCTGTTGTTTCTGCCTGGTGGGTGGGTTGGTGGTGCTGGAACATTCCTTCAAGCAGCTCTTGAGCAGATTGTGACAGAGAGCTCCATGCAAACACACATGCAGCAGGAAGAAGGTGTCTCCTAGGTGCAGGATCAGACGCACACCACAGTGTTGGCTTAGCTTTATGCCTAGGTTTAATCTGCCTACCGTTTGCAATAGATAATGTCTCAGGTCTCCAGGGCTGCTACTGGGTGGAGGGGCCTGGTCTCAATCCTGCTGTGGGTGGGAAGTGTCCTCCATCTCAGCAGGCATTACACGTGAGTCTTGGTGCAGCTGGGGAGGCCAGTGTCCATTCAAGCAGCCTGGTGTCTTTGGGTGTGCCCGCGCATGTGCCTGCTGCTCAGTGTGGAAGAGTGTCTGTGTCCTGCTGACCAAGTGATGCCAGTGTCCTCGTGTCACACCAGCAGGAGGCTGGCTTTCCCTGGGCCAGCCACAGGAGTTTCCTGTGAGTGCTTCTGTCAGCCTGGAGGATAGCAGCTGGCAGGTTCTGTACATGGGGAGAACAGTGCCCTCCTGTCTTCTACCTTCTGGCACCAGGAAAGGGAAGTACCAAACAATTCACTAGACTAAATAAATATCTAGATTTACTTTTGAGGGCCAATATAGCTTAACATAGGGAAAGTCCAAGCTTCACTGTTTTTCTTGGTAATTAGATAATAAACATAAGCTTTTATTTTTGATGATTACTTTTTAGTTTGTGTAACATTACTGGACAATGGAAGACAGACTGTGGGCAAGTAACATTCCCGTATTAAATTAATTAAGGAGGCCAGGCTGGAATTATGTAATCTTCATTCCTCAAAACTGAGAGCTTGGTAAAATAATTAATTCTTTTCATAGCAGCTTTAGATTGGACCCAGAAGGACAGCTTATTGCTGGAGTTAATGAAAACAATATTTTTGCTCTGTACTCCTGTTTAAAGTTAGAAGGCCAAAAGCTGTGGCCTCATTGAACCAGATTTTTCTTCTTGCTTGCACTTTAACACCAGAAATGTTGCAGTGGAACAGAGCAAAACTCCTACAAAGCTCTTAACTGAATCTTGGACCCAAGTTTAGGCTTTGTCAGAGCTGCAATAGGCAGTAGAGTTTAAGAGCTATCTGCAGAGCTGCCTTTGGCACCTCAGTAACCCCATGGACTCCACTGGATTTTCTCCTGCTTCTGGGTAGGGTTACCTTGGCTGCATGTGCCTTTTCTATTTATTCAGTTTACTGTTGGGATTCCTGAACCAGCCATTTCCCTGACTGATGCTCAGAGTGGCCCTCACCACTACTTGTGTGCCGGAGCACATGATCATAGTACTGTTAAGTGATTGAAGAGTCAAACCAGAGTTTTTAGCAGAGGGCTTTGGCACAGATGACTACCTTTTTATTTAGGTACTTGCTCATTAATTTTAGGCAATATCGCTGGGCAAGTTGCATTCAGAGGTGTTTGGGTTGGATGTCAGTAACAACATCTTAATGGAAAGGTTTGTCAAGCATTGGCACAGCCTGCACAGGGACGCGGTTGAATCAGCAGCCCTGAAGGCATTGGCATACTTTCAAAATGTGGCACTTTGGGACATGGGAATTGTTAGGCATACTCAAAAAGGGTCTTTTTCAATGTAAGTGATTCTATAAATCTATCACTGAGATCTACTTTTTTAATAATGTAGCAAACTCTGGCATCAGAGAACCTAGGCTGGTATCTGGAAGAGGGTTAACATTACTCCAGTTTTTGGTGTTTGTGCCTCTCTTTCTGCTGCTTCGTTTCGTTTGTAGGTTGGGCAGGAAAAATCAGCCTTGTAATTTTGCCTTACTAGAGCTAAAGTTGCAGAGGGTGACAGAAAACTCCTTAAAGATTCTAGCTGGTGAGCACCTTTTGAAGTAGACTCTTTCTCTGAGGCCACTATTCACAGGGTATTGCATCTGAAAGAGCAAATATTCAAGATGGATGATAAACCTCTGACTGAATGATGACCTTTGACTAGAGGAGGCCATTAATTTATGGGGAGAGTTTAGGCCTTTTAATGAAAGAGATGGCTGGTGGACTACATGGCTGAACTAGAGAAGCCAAAATGACATTTTTCTTTTGAGAATGAAATTCATATACATATAGTCTGACTGTATCTCTCACTCCTCTTTTCTGTTTTTCATTTGTATATTGTAATCAGATTCTACATACTTTATTCTGATCTTTATTCTAATCTTATCTTCACAAGACAGAATTTCATGCCAGTGAGTTGTCAAACAGTGCTGTGCTGACATCATGAACATTGGTAATCCTTCTGCATATTGAATAAAACTAGGCACTTGACAAACTAAGCATTTACCATTTCCCATAGAAAATATACAAAAAAATAAGATGTATTCTTTCTATTCTTTCTTTTCTATTCTTTCTTGTGAGAGGCAAATGAAGAGCAAATTTATGGGGCAGAGGCACTGCCTATAGCAGAATCAGAATGCATTGCTTTTTGCCTACTGCTCCAAAAGAGTAAAGAGTAAAAGCTTTGTAAGAAGCATTTTTGCTAACAGATGAAGAGGACAGACAGTACATGCTTATTGCAGTAAATTTCTCAATAACCAGAAGAAGTTGCAAATAAACTTGTGCAGTGAATTTATTTAAAATTGTAAATAAAGGCTGACATGGTATGTTAGAGATGATGTCCTTTTTTCTTTTGCAATTGGAGAGTAAGTGACATGGACATTTAGAAATTATTGTTAAAAGGAGGCAATTGGTCAATTTTAAACATACTAATCATTGTTACATTTTGTAAAAACAAACTATGATTCTTCTCAGCAGAAAACACTAAGAAAGTGCTAAGACATGTGGTGTTGGTGGTTTCATAAACTCCGTATTAAATTTAAAAACTGAGAAGCATGAGGGAATGTGGAAAAAAGTAAGAGCATGGTAAGGAAGAGGACACAGAATCAGTGTTAGCTGCCACTGTAACCACTGAGAGAAGTGTGCCAAGAAGTTACTGGGAGGGAAAAAAATGGGACAGTTACCAAATATGAATCCTGGTGGAAAGCAAGTAAGCACTTGGGTCAGAATCTAGTCAGATGAGTAGAAAGATATGTGACAGAACAGAAGGAGAGAAATTGAAGGGGTAAATAGTTGTCACTGAAAAGAAATCTTATGATGAAGGATTGAACTCGGGAGAAGAAATAGAATCACAGAAACATAAAATTTTTATGAATCATAGAAACATAGAATATCAATGGGTTGGAATGGACCTTAAAGATCATTTAGTCCCAACCCTCCCTGCCAGGGGCAGGCACATCTCTCACTAGACCACGTTGATCAAGATTTTATCCAGCCTGGCATTAAACACTTCTAGGGTTGGGGCATCCACAACCTCCCTGAGAAACCTGTTCTGCTGTCAAATCAATCTCAAAATAAACCATTTCTTCCTAATATCTAACCTAAATTTCCCTTCTTTCAGTTTGTACTCATTATTCCCTGTCCTGTCACTACAGTCCCTGACAAAGAGTCCCTCTCCAGCTCCCCTGTAGTTCCCCTTCAGATCCTGGCAGGTTGCTGTGAGGTCTCCACACAACCTTCTCCAGGCTGAACAGTCCCAACTGTCTCAGCCTGTCTTTTTAGGGGAGATGGTCCAGTCCTCTTATCAGCTTTGTGANCTCTCAATCACTTCTCTGCCAGCCTGTGGGTGTGTCTGGGATTGCCCCAACGCAGGTGCAGGACCTGGCACTTGGCCTTGCTGAACTCACCTCTCAAGCCTGTCCAGGTCCCTGTGGGTGCCATCCCTTCCCTCCCCTGTGTCGACTGCCCCACCCAGCCCAGTGTCATCAGCAAACCTGCTGAGGGTGCCCTCAATCCCACTGTCCTCATCACTGATAAAGGTGGGGAACAGCATCTGCCCCAGGACCAGCCCCTGAGGGACAACACTTGTCACTGGTCTCCATGTGGGCAATGAGCTGTTGACCACAACTCTGAGTGTGGCCATCCAGCCAGCTCTTTATCCACCAAATGGTTGATCCATCAATCTGTGTCTCACCAATTTGGAGAAAAAGCTACTGTGCAGAACAGTGACAGAAAAAAAAAAAGTGTATTTGTGGTACAGCGTAGTCCTGATGTAAAGGAACTTTTGTATTATTGATCAATGGGCCTCATCTTTTGTCCTTATTTTGTCTTAATTCTTTTATTTTTTCTTCTTTTGTATGTGTGTGTTTTCAAACCTCATTCATACATTCAGTAGAAGTTTCCATTCTTTGAATGAAACATAAGCATATGTTTTCTAAAGCTAAAATTTCGGAGTAATGCTGAACTGTAGTAGATCTCATACTTCATTTTTTCATTTGTCCCTCTTTGAGATGTTCTTTTTTAATCTTCCATTTCTGTCTTTTGCCTTTTGCATTTGCCAATCCCGTTGGGAGAATCCAGAGAAGTTTGGAGAAACACCAGATTTTTTCTCATCCCCTTAGCTGTCCCCTAAATTTACAGTCTAATGAAGTACAGATGCAGTCTATTTTATAAGGTATAAGTTTCTAACATGAAATCAACGACTAAATTGGGAAAATATCTAGTAAGTGGGGAAACTATGTAATTGAGAGACTATCGCTCTGTCAGAAAGTTCTGCTTTTGAAAAGCGTTCCTCTGTGATTGCCTCTGATCTGGCCACCCTTGTGATCTTAAAGTCCATGCAAAAGAAAATGGTCTAACTGAGTTTGTAACTAGTAAATTACTGGTCACCCTGTCTTAACTCAGGTCTTAGACATCTCAAACCATTGAGATGCTGAGATGTTGTAGGTTGAGACGATCTCAAACCGTCTCTTGGTTCTGTGCTTCACCCTGATGTGAACATTGAGTATTTGGCAGCATCACTGAGGAGCATTCAAAATCTGTGAAATCTTAAATTTGTATGAAAACTCCAGTTTAGAAATTTAGATATTCAGGAAGTTTTGTGCTAAATAGGTTATAGAAGAATGCTCTGTTCCTACGGTAAGCAGAAATGGTTAAAGCAGAACTTTGATTTTAGAGAAGCCAGGAGCTAGAGTGTACTCATTCCATCAGGAAACAATAAAAAAAAGTAATTTAAAAAAGTGTTTACTCCTGTTTGTACCTTTGAAACTACTAAATATGATCTATCCTGTATTAGACATATATTTAAGTTAACCCATCAATAATGAACTGACGCAGTGATGTGAGGTTAAATACCTGAAACTCCAAATGAAAACAAACTTTACAGTGACAAGAAGAAACCTCAAGATTTAGACCACAGCAGGATCCAGCCTATAGCTCAGCAAAGAAAATGTGCAGCAGGAGTAACTCTGTAGTAAATTGAGAAGGCACCACAGCTCAACAGTAGCAACCAAGGCAATATCATTAAACGTAACCACAGAAGCTAAAAACTGAGATGATGTAACGAAGCCTCTGTTCCAGTCATTCTGTTGCCTTTCGCTGCCTGTTGTCATGAACTACAAGATAATCAAACAGATCTGTAATTTCTTAAATAGCCTGATACCTGTATTGACAGTATAGCTGTCATCCCATGTCCTTCATCTGCCATCAAGGAATGATGCCTCCAATACATATAGCCTGGAGTACAATACAGGACTGCATATGTATAGGAATACATTGAGAGCTTTAGTGCCTAAAGTTGAAATTTGTGTATTTAAGAGAAAATTGTGGAACTCCCCCACCTTTTATATTTAGCTAGCATAATTACTTTCCTTACAAAAAAACGTTATGCAGTCAATATGTTCCATGATCTGTAGGCAGAAAGAATAATTCACTCATTTAGTGACTTGTATGTGACTTTTTAGTCACATTTAGTGACTCAGTATGGATACTATAGTAGAAAAGACATATGTTATACTGTCAAACAGAGCTACAAGATGAAATTTTGTGAGATGCAAAGTCACAAACAAGGTCAAAACTGTGATAAATAGAGAACATATCTCGTCATTATGTCTAAGACTTTAAGATTCAGTACTGAGTTACTTAGTTAACAACAGAAAATAATATTTAACAGAATTAGAAAACAAAATTATTTATCTCCAACAATCTTGGTGTTACTATTTTTTTTTCAGACTGGAGCAGACATGCACAGATTTGCCTTCTTAAATGTTTAAAAGCTGGTTGTTAATGATATTATTCATTAAGTAATATTCATTATTTAGTTGAAAGGAATCTAATTCTTTGTGCAGGAATGATTTTGAATAAGTCTAAGAAATTAGTTACATAAAATGCTGAAATCTAAAGATTAATCTCTACTAAAGGTTGTTGAGATGAGAAGAGTCTGCCTGGAATAAAGCACCATTTCCATTATAAAAAGGAAAGAAGAACCTGGGGAAAAAATTGATAGATATAGCTTGACTGAA
>WAAG01021418.1:0-15237 GCA_013390105.1 Tichodroma muraria
GGTTTTTTTGTGTTTTGGGTTTTTTTTAATGTTTTAATTTGCTGTATATTTCAGAGATGTCTATTTCACATAGAATTAAAACCAAGGAACTTTTACCTTGCAGAGTTGTTAATAAATTTAAAATCTATTCACAACATTCTTGTGCACTATTTTGCCAGAAAGAAGACTTGTTATAATTTAAAATAAGGGGAGGCAGCCCATTAGGATCCATCTTCTAAATAAAACGTCTAATACTTATTCCTTTTTTTGAGCAAAAGATGAAGGCTTTGACCATTGCTTCTTGGTTTGCCATTGAAAATTTTTACATGAGTGCTCTGTTGATAAACTGTTAGGAATAGTGAAAATGACAATAAATAAGCATTTAAAGATACATAGTCCTTCTGACAACTACAAATATTTGACCCTTCTGTAATACACAGAAAATGCTGTAATCAAAATATCAGAATCTGTACCTCAGATAAACTACTATTAGTAATGAAATATTTCATCAAATTGCTCTTAAAAATTGAAGGCCATTTATGACTACAATATTTTTCAAAATGTGACATTTTCATGAACATGTAGAAGGTGCTTGCAAGTCTTACTCCACAAAATAACATATACTGATGTACTTATCAGCACATGCTAAAATGCTTTACAATTGCTCATGTGAGAAAATTTCTTCAGAAGTTCACGTTCATTTTTACTTATGAACAGAACAATAATGTTGATATTTTTTCTGTAAGTGCATGGATGGAAAGTAAAATTTTAGATATACAGAACTTCTAACAATGTAGCAAATAAGCTTTGTAGGGTAAATCATGGCTATCAGCAGTTCAATGCCCTGTGGAGTCACTGCAATCTGTGAAAAGCTTATCTAAACTGCCAGATCTTCTGTGATGTCCCTTAGAAAAAAAAGCCATATCTCCACTGTACTTCTGCTCCACTGCACTACCTCCTCTGCTTTTGCAGATATGTACAATATGTGTTTCATATTTTCAGACAAACTTGCAATTTTATTGGGATCTTGGCTTTGAGTTGTTATTGTTGTGAATTAAGTGTATCTGTCAGTCTGATACTTTTAAAGGTTTTTGTTGAGGATTTTACTCAATCCTCAGAACACCTAAACTCCTGTGGAGGTCTCCTTGCGTACGACTGCATAAGAAATATGTTCTATAATTTGAACCAAACCTCTGTAAGGCATCATTATTTCAAGCAATCATTTGGATCCAAACACCAAAGCAACACACCAAAAATAAGTGCATTAATTTATAAACACTCAGTGCTCCTATATAAGATGAATTGTTACTCCCTCCACAACTCTAATGAATTACATTTTTTATGTGTTTTCAGTTTAAGAAATGTCCTTTCTTTTTGTCACACTAGGCCTTTGATGCCTATGACTAAGCCATAGCAATGCACAAACTTGTTCTTTCTAGATTTGCTCATTATAACTCTACTGAAACTGCTGATCTCAGAAAAAAATCCATTGATTAATTTTACCATGGAAGGAAAGCAAAATATATAAGAATATATTTTTGAATGAACAAATTGATGTCTGAATGTGATGAAGTAGTTTAATACAACAGTCTACTATTTTAGACAGTACTAGTGAGAACCAAAAGAGGTGTACAAAATACATCCAGAAAGGCTATACCATAGGTGCCAAATTCCTCCACAGCTTTTAACAACATGCTGCAAAAATCTCCAACTTCGTACTGAGTAAACTGTGGAAGAGATGAAAAGAAGCAGAATAACTAAAGATTCCCAAAGGGTTTGGCCATGATGGCTTCTCTCCAGTGATTTTCTCCCTCTATCTCCTTCCTTCCTTTAGCCTTTTGATGATTTATACACTAGCAAAAATTCCCAGCAAAAAGAAATCATTTGAAGAACCAGTTTAGCAGCAACCTCTGATCTCCACTCAGGTAGCCGAAAGGTAATCAAGTCAGAGTGACAGGTTTTGGTCATGGTGTTAAAATTGAACTTCACCTTGAAGGATCTCCAGGACTTTAATAATCCTCTACACTAAGAACCTTTTTCTCTTCTCTGCATGTGAATAAACATGGTTTTACACTCTTAGAGAAAAAACGAGCACACAAGAGAGCAAGGGGAGAGATGCTGGAGCTATGTGAGGCTCCCTGTGTGACAACAGCGCAACAGAGCAAAGGCAGACACCTCTTCTCTGAGAGCTGCAGGGGCATCCCTTCACTGCCCTGACTCTCTAGAGAGGTGTGCTGCTTACTGGGAGCTCAAATCAGGGAGGTCACTGAGGGATTACCAGGCCCTGTGAAGTCCACTGGCTATTGCCCCCTGCTGTCATTGCAAGTGGGCCCTGGTGGCACAGCCAATCTGAGATTCTGTGAAAGTGAAATGTGCATCACAAAGGGAGCATGTGAATAATAAAATGGGCAGTTCTGCAATCTGAAAGGAATTTATATTTTGCATTTATGGAAACTCTAGTATCAGCCTAGATCCTTTAAATTACAATTTACTTCTGGCAATAAATTCAGGTATTGAATTTCAAGATGCTTAAAGCATCTTAACTACCACAATAATTTAGTACAAATTTTATTGGCATACTACAGTATACATTCTCATTAATAATACCCTTGGTAAATGTTGTAGCATAGACTAATTTTGAACAATCTTACTCTCATAACGTTATTAATATCTCTTTTTATCATTTTTTTTTAACACCCAGTATGGTAAGATGTGTTTCTTCTTGTAACACCTAACAAAACACAGTGCTAATATTAAGTATACTTTTTTTCCAACTCCAAACTCCCCATATTTTTGTGTCATTATATGTATACAATAAGTCTTTTTGATATATCTGGTAATCATACACTAGTGGCAAGAAAAAAAGACTATGTGAAATGACAATAAAATTAATTTGTCCATAATTTATTGTTAAATCCCCTGGTGTTTAAGGTGTAAGATAAGCTAGGTTGCAAGTAAGTGGTACCAGGTAGCTATTCATTTTTTTTAGAAATAGTTTCATTTTTTGCTTAAAATCTAAAATAGGATGCTCACTTTTTAAAAAACTTAATTATTCTTTCAGAAAAAATATTTGTTTCCTTAAAAAAATAATAATAATTAAAAAAAAAAAACCACACAAAAAAACCCCCAAAGAACTGGGCTTTGGTTCCACAGGCAACATATCAAATTACTCTGTTTCTCAAAATTTTGAAAATGTAATTAAGTATTAGCATGCCGCCTACACAGAACTCTAATATTGACTAATTCTCTCATAGGCAGATTGAAAGTTTTCCACAATTAAAGAAGTTCAAAAACAGATGAACAAAAAATCATTGCTAGGCAACAGCAAATTACATAGGCAGATATCATTCTGTCTGTTCAGTAAATACGATACTCACCTAGAGCCATTGGTACCACAGCAACAAGAAATATTATGGCTTTTCTCCCCATGTTCTTCCCAAATTTAAGTTAACATATTTCTCCTCTAGAAACTTCCCTGCAGTTCAGTGCCTGAGACCTCTTTGCTTGATGTGATGTACTGGTTTTTGTACAGCGAATTCAGAGATAACAGCCAGGGCATCAATGTTTAAATATTTACCTTCTGTCTATAATCAGTAAGTATAAGGTTTGAATCGTGAGCTGCCCTTCAGATGAAAAATCTAACACCTTAATGAAACTGCAGTTATAATTTAATGAGTTCGTCAGTCTACATGGGATGTTCTGAATTTGACGCAAGCTGGAAGCAAACAATTCCTTCTGCAAGTGCTACTGACACATTGTCCCACATTTGGTGTATGAAAACGCAGCAGAAGCAAGAAGTGAGGGACTCGCTGTGCTAGTTTCACACCAAGACAATCCCCCCCACATCTCTCCCATCCACATTCCCACACCCTTTCCACTGGCAGTATACAACAATTTGGAAAGAAATGGGGTTTCAGGATGTAGTCCAGTCTTTAAAAGATCAATGGTACAAAGCATTTAAATATTTATGTAAATAGTTATGAAACAGACAAACCATATTCAGCCTAAGCACAGTGCTTGTTTGATGTAAACATCCACAAAATACACATTTAGTTTTATACTTTACTATTAAAATAGAAATACAGTAAGAATATAAATGTGGATTTAAGTAGAGAAAAGATTTCCTAGAGTGTTTTTCTTTGAGCTATAAGCCTAAAGCACATTAACTTCCTTTTTATTCACATTCCTCATTCATTCTACTTGTCATTCTGGACATATGTATCTTTAGAAAAAGGAAAATTGTCAAGTCTTTATCAAGCAAGAACCAAAATACAGTAGTAACCAGAGCTTCATTGAACGTCTTGACTCAATATCTGACTCAGAAGGCTTTCATGTCAAGAGTTTAGCAGGAGGGTGAGAGTGGTAAAAACAAGACCCTTGCAAATAGACATTGAGTGTATTTTCTTAGATTTTTAGAAAATCTGCTGCTCAGAAGACACAATTTTTATCCTCCAGAATTCTGATGGAGATGACTTTAACCACCCCTGAATTAGCGTTAACCACCCTGTGTGAGACCCACATTAACCACCCCTGAATTCATCTGCAAGACTGTGATTACAAGTTCAGGAATGTTGTCCTCAGTTTCCTCCACTGGCACAGAAAGTTCTGGGAAGTAAATAACTGAAGAATTATGTATCAGGAAAGCCCCAGGTTGGGCCATTCAAGAAACACACGCACATTAATCAGCATTACAAATTACTGCAGTGATTTATGCAGTGATGGGTCTAAACAATACTGAAATGATTAGAAGAAAATATTTGGCACTTTCACTGTCATCAGGCAATATTCCCTGGAAACACCCACATCAGAAGCTCCCATTCAGGCTGCTCTTACCAAATCCTTCTTTTTCTTCAAGCACTTCAGGCAAGCACAAACTCCTTGGGACGTACTGATACAAAAACAATCCTGTTCTCTTTGTTTTATCTGTAAATTTCAACAAAATTTCCACTCTCATCAGAGATCATTCAGTTTTGGGATCATATCAATGGATACATGCAAACAACCTACCAGCCACCTAGTCTGAAAAATGCATTGACATCAACATCTGAGATTATTCAAGGGCTTAATTTTACACAAACACAAGTATGCATAAAGACTTTGGAAGTATCTCTTCAAACCTATTTCACCGCATTATATATATATATACATATATAATCTCCAGCAAGCAAACAAGTCATAGACAGAGCCTTAGATATGTCAATAAACATCAGAAGAATTACTCTAGTTTATCTTATTTTACAGTTTTGCATCAGTTATGTTTTTCCAGAATTTTAGCCATTTTCCTCCCCACAATCAGTAGAGGGCATTGTTCACTCAGTGTGGACGAAATAAAGTTTGTAGTTGTGTTTGAGGTTACTTCAAGATTTCTCTGGTCCATCTTTGGCACTGGTTTTTATTATTTTATGATCATATTTAATGATAAGCACCTTTATGGGAGGTTTTTTCAAAAAAGTTTGAATATTATTTTTGATATGTATATTTATGATGTTCATACCCATTCGACAGACAAGCGGCATTATATAAGGCTAATTGTCCAAAATAACCATTAGTCAGTGATACAACACTAATACGAGTCCCTCCTTGTATAAGCTCACAATATAAGGAATTGACAGTTCTCCTCTAAGACAGACACCATGTGTGTAACATATACCATATTAACAGTGGGCTGTATGAGCATTAATACAGCTCATTAATAGTAGCAAATAAATCAGCAAAAATCAAATAAAAATAAATAAAAATAAATCAAAATAAATCAAATAAAATCAGCATTAATAGCAAAATGATAATACTTCTTTCACACGTGTGTAAGATAAACCTTATTAACAGTGGGCTGTATGAGCATTAATAGTAGCAAAATGATAATACTTCTTTCACAGTATAAACCAGAAAGGAAAAGTGGCATTCTTCCACAATCTGAGCACATTTGTTTAGTAAACCACATTTGGTTCTCTAGAGCATTCATTTTCACTGCACAGGAGCAGCAAAAGGCACTGCCTGCACCATGGTAAGACACAACTTTTCCAATGGACTATCCCACTGAGTCCTTTCTGCCTTTGTTCAATGTTTGCACTGCATTAGATGTTTTTAGTTCTTTAAGATGCACCATCATCTCCTTTTCTTCGGAAATTCCAAGCCTAAATCACAATTTTATACACAGTACCCAGTTTCACAACTTCACTGAATGTTCACATTCAAACATTGTTCCTCTGAAATTTTAAACTCTCTTGTGAAATTTAGGGCAACACTGAGGGCCCACCTTGTTAAAAACTGTGTCTATGTAAAGCTTCCTCTGATGAGATGCAAAGCCAAATTGAAATTTAAAAACCCTTTCTCTTTAGTGAATTCTATTTTCAAGAGGAACAGAAAACCAGTTACTCAACCATTTGTCTTTAAAAGGTGTTTAGTTAACAGCCTGCTGTTCCTCAGAGGTATTCTGAGCAGCGTCAATGGAAGGAAAGATCACGTTTTCAGTAAATACTGCAACATGTAAGTAAAAGCCCCAAACAAAAATATATGGATTTATGTGAAACAAGACTAGCAGAATATTTCAACATTCTGTGAGATAGTTGTGGCTTTTTTTCACTTTAAGTCACACACATTTAAACAATTTGGCTTTTTATTTTTTTTTCAATTAAGTGATGGAGAAAATATCCCTATGGGTTTAGGAATTTTCCCCCTGCAGAATACACAACAAGAATATAGAGTCTATTTCACTGAAGCACATTCTACCAGGAAAAGGGTGAAGCCAACCCCACGGAAGATCAGCAGGAGGCGCACTTAGGGTGCCTGGGCTCAAGGAGCTTTTACAAGACTGCAATTTCCAGGTATCATTTCTGATGGAAGGGAGGTGTGGGAGGCCCCTGGCAGCTGTGGCTCAGTGACCCCACAGTGCCCCCCCGGCTCGCCGCACACCCCGCACTCGCATGGCACACCAGTCCTCCCCAGGGTTTCCCGCAGCACGCTCACAGGTGTCTCATCCCACAGAGCCATTTTGTCCCAGCGCAGGGCCACAGGAGCAGCCCGAGCTGGTGCGTTCCAGGAGCGAGCCACAGCAAAAGGACTCCGCGGCTTTTATGCCCTCGCAGTCCACCTGCGCACAAGTCTCGCTCTCCCGAGCTCTCCCCTCACACCATTCCTCCAGTCCATCCACCTGGATGGCACCACTGCTCTTACTGACTTTGTCACCTGAAAGGTTGCCACAGTCGTGGCTCCTGCTGTGTCTCCCAGGGCCCATTCCCCTGGCTGGCACCACCCTTGGCGTGCCTTTTCCTATGCAAAGGGTTGGCAATTCATGACCTCTTGTCTCCAACTCCCACCCAGAGCTCAAGTTCCATCTCAGTCTGCAGCTTGCAAACCCAGCTACCCACAGCAGAGGTATTCCTCAGCACTGGACTCCTCTCTAATTTAATTTTTTTAATTAATGACTGTAACAGTCTCATAGGCACTTTAGCAAAAGCGATGACACACATAACATTGATAATTTTACTGTCAGGTTTTCACTATTTCTGCTTTGAAGCACAGCTGACTTTTGTACTAAGCTTGTACATGTCACTAGCAAACAAAAGTTATAAACAGATATATTAAATCTCTTTCATACTAAACAAATGTTAGAAAACAAAGGAGAAGGCTAAATGATATTCATCCCTATCTTTCTGTGAAATAACAGATAGAGAGAGCACGAGATCCCAGGACTTGTCTCATTCCATTTTACATTTTTCCTTGCAAGCGCATGGAAAATCATGCTATGAAAGCCAGCATCTATAAAGCAGACAGAGAAGTCCTGAAACTTTATTTGAATAAATAGAGTCCACTGGGGCATATACCCGTGGGGCTTTCTCTCTCAAGATTCCACAGCATCCTTTTATAAATTCCCGGCCGGCCGCATGTTGTCCTCTTCCTTACCCTTTGCCTGAGGCTCTAGGAAGGTACAGCCTTCCCTAACCATCTACCACATATTCACTCTTAAACTTGTCATTTTCCCCCAAAGCCCAGAAACTCAGGCTTCTGAGGACCCAGTTGTCTATTTCAGAGTCAGGCTGTCTGCACTCTGTAACAAACCTGCTGCTTGAAGTTAACCCCAAAGTTCAGAAACTTCCACTTGCCTGTTTCAGGAGTCAGGCTAGGCTGTCTGCGCTCTGTAACAAACCTGCTGCTTGAAGCTGGTAGAGACCTTAAGACCCATTTCAAGGACATTAACACCCATAGCCTCACTCACTAAACAGTTTGCAAAGACATTAGCACACATCTTTCCTATCACAAGTAATACTTTCGCAAAGACATTCCAGGACATGAAACAACGTCAGTAAGCGAAGCTGTTCACCAGACCTAGCTTTCAGGAGCACAGGATCACAACAGATCTGTGTTCCAGGCAACACCATGCTGACAGCTTTTCTATAAACAGACATGCTCCACTGTTTGCAGAGTTGGATGATGGATGGCTTTATTACCAAAAAAATGTTTCCATCTAGTACTTCTTTTAAAGCCTTGCACTCTAAATCAGGTCATTTTCTCAACAGCTGCTTAGTGCATGCGTATGCGTATATTGCCATATACGATGAAAAAAGCAGACCAGCCAAGAAATAACTGAAACTACATAAAGAGCAGCAACTGGTGGTAATGGCATGTGAAAGAACACTCAGAGAACACCAGGGTGGTACAGGTGTGCACAGAATATTTATCATTATGAAACAGTTTATTCAGAAACATCAAACTACACATGTTGAAAGTTGTGGAGTGTGCTCATACCACCAAAGCTGTTACTTTCTTTCCTTAGCAGTGCTTATTACACCTTTTGCTTAGAAAAAACTCTTTAGAATGTACAGTGTCTCTTTGTGTTGTTGGTATTTCACTGTTTGGAAACAGTGGATTCTTGTTTCAACAGCAACCTCTAGATGCTTTTACAGGTCAATTAATATTTGTGGTTCTTTTAAAGTAAAAACTACTCACTTTCATGTTCCCTTCCTGCTTGAGATTTATTTTTGGTTATAAACAAAATTAAATTGAAATAATCTATTGGTTCTGCAAAATAAAAAGGATATTAATATGTTTTAATTGACATGCTTAGTTGTTGTTTTAATGTTGATCTACTTTAAACTGAGTTTGTTAGGAAAATGTATTTTGAGATTTAAGATTAATCATTTCAGCAACCACTCATCAAGTATGCTTAGCTTCAGTGGAGGAACCTTTTGCTCTCTTAGCTACTAACTCAGCTCAAAGTTTAAAACTGAGCTCTGCATTCTTGTTAAATTTCTCTCACTGATAAAAAAGCTACAATTTAGCTGGCTATTTTTCTGAAGAAATTAAGGTAGAATCAAGATAGATCTTTCATAGATTGGTTGAGCTTACAGAAATAAAATTTCATCCCTGGCACCAAAGCCAATAGATTTTTTCAAAATCAAAGATGTGAACATTAAACAGAGACAGAAAGTTCTTGTTTTAAAATGATTTGGTTTTTAATCTTAGCAATTTCTAGTTTCTGAGCACACAATCTATGCTGATACAAAGTATTGGTAAATTAAGAAACTGAAATCTAGCATTATTTTTTAAAACAGAAGATATGATTTACTACAGATCCAAAATTGTCATTAGCTGCTGTCTGCTGGAGTGCATATCCTCAGCCAGTGTGAACAGGGATATCAAAATGTGCCCTGGCTGAACTGAAGCAGATACATGTGAAGCTTAATATCCCTGTCACTTTAGATAAGTTAGATAAGTTACACATTTGAAAATATAATACTTGACTTTTGGAGCATGTACATTTGTTTGAACTTGTATTAGATAAAGAATTAGAAAAATCATGTTTTTGCATACCCCCACACCTACACCAGAAATGGGAGCACAGACATGGGATCAACACCTCTTACCAAGAACATAAGTTACCAGAGGAGAAGAAAAAACTACCATTACCTGGTCTTCAAGTAACTGTGGATTTGGCTCTTTCTTTCACAGGCTTCTCAGTCGGGCTAGCTCATGTAAATTTGACAAGGTACACAGGAATATCAAATCTATTTTCTGTCACTCAGTGAAGAAAATCATTGTAAGATAATGTGCTGTTTGGGTATTTACATTTGTGCTACAGTTCGTGTCATTATTTTGGGTTTCTTTTTGTTATTGTTGTGCTTTGCTTTGCATACTCTGAATAGATCAGCACAGTTCCATGTACATATTCCAGTGATCCATCCACACACATATGCGTGTACTGAGCATTTTACAGATACATTAATGTCTCACACAACTGAAACTTTGGAAAGTACCTCTAAGTAAACTCAGCATTTTCAGACAAGGTGTAGAGGTTTTAGTTCACCAATTTGAAATTTCCTAACCAGGAGCAAAGCAGACATAAACTTTGAAAGGTATAAAGAAAATTTATTAACAGAACTAAAAGAAGAATGATAAAAATCAGAATAAAACCTTCAGAACACTCCTTCTCTTTTCCCCCACACCTTCTTTCCTTTCCCACTGACAATGTACAGAAACAACACCCAGATTTCTCAGTCAATTTCCCACTTCAAAGACAAGAAATAAAAAGACAAGAATAGTCTTCAGTTCACTTAGGGAGAGAAGCATCTCTCGCTGCTATGGAAAATTCTCCACGAACAGCAGCCACCCGGAAATCTGCATCCATGAAATTCTTCTCATGTTCACAGCCTTCTCACAGCTGTGCTTCTGGGCCATGACAACATATGTTTTTTTTTTTTATTTTAAGGATAAACTGTTCAAAAGCAAAGGTTCTCTTCATCTGCTTTTGGGGCAAAAGAGGTCTTCATCATTCATTTCTCTCTGTTCAAATTTCTCATGGAATCACAGCCACTTCAACATTTGCTCACTTTTGCACTGAATTCCTTTGCTCAGGTCTACAATTTGAACTTTCCATCTCCCCCATACTTCTCCATGGGTTAAAGGGAATATTTCAATATATTATAGTCCATATATATTATAGTCAATTATTACAGTCAATATATTATAGTCCATCACCATAGCTTACAAGAGAATTTCAGCCTAAAAATAAGGCAGCTCATCATAGTCCTCTCATCTGGGGGCCTTACTCCTTCCTGACTGACCTTGGTGCCTTCACGTTGTCTCTTCACTGTGTCCTTTTCTCTCACTCAAGAGAGGATGGAGACCTGGAGGTCTCTTCCGCACACTGAAAGAGTTAACATCTCACCCGGGGCCTGCAGAGCAAAGGGCGGCGGCTGGGGCCGAAGCAGTCACAGTTCAGGCCCTGCTGGGGCTGTTGTCCTCCCCTCCCCCTGGTTGGGAGCCACCGGGGCCCGGCCCAGCCCCCACCGGGCTGTGTGGGCCATGGCACCGGGGCCTGGCCCGGCCTGTAGCTGCCCTCGGGTCCTCGGCAGGGCAGGGCTCAGGTCGCCAAGATGTCAGCAGCCGCGGCCCGGCCCAGCCACGGCCAGGGCCCGTGGCCTCCCCTGCCCCACCCAGCCACGCCTGGCCCTGACCTTGCCCTGCCAGGCCGTGGGGCCGCGGCGGAGCGGGGCCGGCCAGCACCGCACCCTGTTACCTCTTCCAAACTGGAAGCCAGAAAAGAAAGATTACCGGGATTCTCCTCTGAAAATGGGCATCCACAAAGGCATATCCACCCTTTTCATTAGTTTAATCATGTGTCAATATCAAAAAATTGGCCAATCAAGGCCAAACCAAGACGTAAGGCTTGAGTATCTCTCCCCCAGGTTTCTTCCAAGCCCCATGAAATAATTATGATCTCCAAAGCTACTGATTGTGCTGTCCACAAACAAAGGATTATGCTTTCTGGTGGAGAATAAGCAGCAGGAGCTGACAACTTCCTTTTCATGCAATTGCCACTAATGATAAATAGGTACACAGAAGGACTAGATGACTCAGAGGATTTTAAATTGAAAATTTTGTTACAAGGAGGACTGACTTTGTGTAATGATCACACTCATTAATACTTCAAAACTCAAGATGAATGTGAAAATATCTTTTCTTCCAATTCTTCCTAGACAAATATCCATCTTTCAAAAAACGAACTAAAACTCCCAGAAAAAAGTATAGAAATTGCCCTTTTTAGTATCTTTTAAACATTGACATGACTGATACATGATAAAAATACCTCCCTTAGGTCAGGACAGGTTTTAAGTACTTTGAAGAAATTAATCTTTCTCTACTTAAGCCAGTCATTTTCAGAAAGAAAAGTGTTTCATTAGCAGCAACAGAATAAAGGAAGTTTTCAATATGTAAAAACAATCCTTTTTTCAAAACAAATACCTAAAGATTATGATTAAATATTGCCTTTTTTTCTTGTAGAAGTAAATACTGCTCTGTTTTCACAAAGCTCTTTCCTAAAAAGTTCTTAACAACTTATAAAAATGAAAGAAACTGAAAAATCAGAAACAAAAATCTCAGACGTATACTCCAAGTATAATGTTTAAACATTTAAAGATCCATGAAAAAGAGCAGTAGCTTTCAACAATGCTGTGAAAGCAGTTATGGGACATATAATTTAGTCTATTTCAGATGTATTCTGAAAACAGAACATCTCAGTTACGCAAAATGTGGATGACAAAATCTGAAGAAACCAAATCAGTTATTCAGCTGAGTTCTAAATATATATAAGACAGACAAGGAATGGCAGTGGAAAAGAAAATTCACGAAAAGTAGAGCTAAAATTTGACAAAATTTTACAGAAATAGAAACAGCTGTGAAAAATTTGAAACATTTTCCAAATGTCCTTTGCAATTAGCCTTTTCTCTGTTTCTATCTTTTTAAGGATACTGTTTCCGTGCTTCATACATGATCACAGAAAATTGTTGCCTTCTCACTTAAAATAAGAACTGAAGGCAGTAGTATCCCTGCTTCAAAATTAGACCCAGGTTCCTAAAAACCACGACTCTTCCAACTCAAGGAAAAAAAAAATCAATAATCCAACACACGTAGCATGAAAAGCAGCCTGTAAGACAGACTCACTGACAACTGAAACTCAGTCTGGAGATCCATTTTCTAATCCTGGCCTCTGACTTGACTCAAGACTTAACTTTCTTTGCTGAGTTTTTCCTAAGAATCCTGTGGAGATAGCATCTACTGCATCAGAGATGCCATGAGACAGACTATATGTTAAGTCCTAGTGATTCTGTATGTGGATGTGTTAAAAAATAGAGGGCATTCATATACATTGTTTATGTAATTATACCAAAAAGACTTGTGGTGTCAATATTAAGAGAATATCAAAGGACAAGGTACTTTATCAAGTAATTCTGTAATCCAGTCAGTTGTGCAGGTCATTTGCTATATAGATTCACACCAATATTTGAGTTGCAGTACAGTATTATATCATATAAGTCTGGAAAACTTGACATCACAAGATTGCTCAGCAAACTGTACCTACTTTGGAGCTCAGCAATTTGCACACTCATCTTTGTTATTTTAACAAAATAGATATAAGGACGTTATTGCAAAAACTTTTCAGAGTACAATTTGAGCTGCTCAGTGAGCTTGTTGCAGGCAGAATTCAGAGGCCCACCGATGGCAAGGAACCATCCAGGCAGAAATGCATATGATCTCGGTCAAACTATATTGAGTTACCAATTAATACAGCTTTTCTGGTCAGTGCAATTTTGTTTCTCTAATTGCAGGGATTTTACAAGAATCTCAAAGGGAATAAAGCTCCCAGCTACCATTAGAAATCAATACCAGCAGAAATACTATTAACAAGGAAGCTTTCAAAAAACTCCAAACACACAACTCAGTTAAGCTTCAAGGACTACAGTCTCTCATACATTAGTCTCATCACGATGCACTGCTGAAGGCAGAGAGCTACCAGTGAAAATTGCACCCTCGTACATTGCAGAAGAATGTGGCCTGTGAGATTAACATTCAGCATCCACCCAAACTTGTCTTAATCACTCCTTAATTTAGACGGCTTTTAACTTGGTTATCCCTTCACTGCATCTGCACTGGATGGAAATGAGGAGCGGCGAGTGGAGAATGCCTGACAAATCCATGCACATTCAGCAAGTCGATGAATATGTAATACAGCTTGCAATAATACCTAAGTAATTCTTCCATTATGAACTCAATCCAATTCTACTATTTGATTTCAGAAATGGTTTTTGAACACAGGGCCTGTTTGCCTAATCATATCCTCATTTTCCTATTCTTTCCTATTTAAATGCTGAGTGACATAGTTCTGTTTGGGAAAGCAGTGATTTCATTACACCAACAGAGGGAACTGCCATTCCAGCAAAGTGACAAGAACCAAATTGGCCTGAAAAAAAGTGTTCCTTCCTAGACTGAAGAGATCCACATGAGGAATTCAAGTAAAGTGTCACTCTCAAACAATGACAACAGGATTACAAAAATCTAATTAGCTGTTTCATTAGCTGATTCCTAGCTGTGGAGACAGCAAACAATGGGCTTTCGGAAGCTGTCCATCCATTTTTAATACAGGCACTGTCATGGAAATGCTGGGTCTAATATATTGTCTGCATTACCTCTGTTTGCAGAGGGACTTCAGGGAGGTATTTCAACTGCTTTGCTAGAAATAGTAAAGATTTAAAGGTGCAACTCATGTCTAGAATCACACATTGCCTCATTTCCTACTTCCCAACATCATTTAATTGATTACATTTCTTTTTCTGTCTGCTTGGACTACACCAGAAAATCTTCAAAGCTAAATATACATACTCAAATCTCCTAATAAATAAGTCTGTTGAGGTAAACGAACATAGCATCCATGCACTGTTCAACTGTTGGAGATAAATGAAGATAGCATCCCCAATCCCAACTAGGGTGGAGGCACCTTTTCCTTCCCCTTATCAATTTTAATAATTTCATTTCCATCAAAAATTCCATTAACCCATCAATAAAATAGTTACGATGGAAGCAAACATTGAATTTGCAGGCTGGAATATCAAGGATATTTCACATGAATATATATTTTTATATTTATATACTTACACACACACACACACACACACATATATATGTACATATATAGGGCTCTCCCCCTCTCCCCACTTTGGACTGTGACTATTTATCTCTTTTATTCAAGGCTCCAGAGTACTNGATACTGGTACAATCTTAGTAATATCCACTTTTGTACTAGAGTAAGCCCTTACACTTCAGAATTTAAAAGCACATTATAACATCACAAGAGGAAGTATTTTCTCAGCTGAATACCTCTGAGCATTGTTTGCCTATCAGTGGAGACCATCAATGACATCAACTTTCCTGTCCTTAACCCAATACTTAACCCAGAGAGAAAATGATCAATGTCACTTTTTTTCC
>WAAG01021423.1:1267-20705 GCA_013390105.1 Tichodroma muraria
TTGGCAAGCGCAGTGCACACATGTATGTTATTAGTCACCCAACACATTAGATTTGTGATAAATATATTTCTTAAAATAGATCTGATCAGTATTTAGAATTTTTGTCTTCTTTATTCAATGAATCTCCAAAACTGTAGCAGATGGATAGGGGAAAAACATTTTTGACCTCAGAATGGAATAGTTTGATGGAATGGCATCAGACAGATGACTTCTGTGTGTTAATATCATCTTATTCAAAATGGTTACTGCCGTGGATCACAGTGCTGTATTACAGGCTTATGATAAGTATTGCTGTAGAACACATTTAAATCTAGTTTGGCAAAGAAGGGTAGAAAAGAATAATTTACTACGTCTGCTCCTTAATCCTTTAGCAGTCTTTGTAGTTTGACAAACATTCTCATTTTTGCCACATTTTCCTAAGAAAATAAGGCTTATAAACTGATAGTTTGGATTTTTATTTCTTCCCCCATAACAAATTTGGAACCATGTCCTAGTCTGAGGTTTTTTAAGTATTGATATCCTGGAAATTTTATTTTAAAAATGCATAGAGATAGAAGTAGCCAAATTGACGTCATAAAGGAAAAAAATATGATGTCAGTGAGGTTGGTAAGTATGAAGGGATTGAAACAGAAGAGAGATTTAGGTATGCTTCAGGTATGGGAAAGGGTTCATATGGTTGCTGTCATGGTGTTAGGCAGTGAAAAAGAGCCACAGGATTAGCGCAGAGATGACTGATTTTGATAATTTTGTGAAAATACTGTTGTGTGCATCACACGAAGTAAAGGAGATGTTTTGCTTCATTTTTAGTTGCTTTGAGTACTCACAACAGCAACAGCCTACAACCAAAATCTTGTTTCTCTCTGAATGTTTGAGATACGTGACCCGCTGAGAACTTCTGCAGCCTTGGTCCGTGGGGTGGCTGGTAGAGGAGTCTTGCTCTCAGGTCTTGCTCTCAGGACCATGTTTGCAGCCCGTTGTTAGCTCCGTGCGTATTGATAGCTCAAATGGGAGCATTTTCATAGGTTTAAAATGAAGCTCATGTATAATCGTTGGCAGGGTCAGTCCCCACGAGCTCGGTGTTTCTATCACCTAATGGAGCAGCTCTCCTAACCCAGGTGAGGCTGACACCGGTGCCTTCCAGAAGGTTTAATTCTCACGGACAGCTAGTGTTAGCAGCTAAGTGTTCGCATTGCTTCTTTATTTTCTTGTGGTGCTTTGCCTGATTCTGAATACCTTTAAAGTGGTGCATGCCTGCAATTTCATGTGAAAGCAATGTTCATTGTCTTTTCAAAACATGTGCTGCAGGAGTCCAAGAGAGAAAACTAAACAAAAGGTCTTTTTAAGTGTGAAAAGCATATCAATCTGTGTTAACAGCTGATTTCAGCAGCCTCTTCTGTCACACTCCTTCGGCTGGGAAAAGTTCTTTCTTTCCTCAAAGAAAATTGCCCCCCTAACATTACTCTGAGGCAGGGTGAGGAGGGTGAAGAGGAAATTAGTGTTTCTTCTTGTTTGGTAATTTTGTTCAACTCAAAGTCTCTTAGCAGCCAATGAAAGCAGTTGTGCTCTTATTGGCTGCTTTCTTTGTGTATCAGGCAGAGGGAAACGGCAGCCTGCTGCAAAGGAAGGGCCTTTTCACCAGAAATCATGGAAATTCCCTTATCCTGCCCTCCAACAAGCAAGCAAGGAAACAGCAACAGGAGATAGCATGGTGTGTTGGCAATGGAGGGGAACAGCCACAGAACAATTGATGTGAAAGCCTTCAGCTGAAATCAGCATGTGGCCCATGCAGCTGGCCAGACAGCCTGCCTGTAGCTGCTGTAAGGTATTTACACCTTAGACAAAGTAAGAGGAGTGCTAAAAAAAACCAGGAGAGAATCATTAGACTATGTTTATTAACAACACAGTGCTTTATCTTCAAAGTGTTGTGCACAATTAATCAATACATTCAGCAAGCTCAGAAAGTGGATAGCATTCATTATCACCCAGTCACTATCTTACAAACAGATCTAAAGTGATGAGAAGAAGATGCGCTTGAAACCTTGTGAAGGAACATTTTTAACCTACTGTTTGAACTGGTGCAACCCTTTTACAAACTACTTTGTACCACCTTGTCCTTTCAATCCCAGTTTCATCAGGCAAGCATTGCCCACAGGGCTGAGAGGGCATTTCAATGTCCTCTCTTATCACTTTGGTATCTGCCTGTTAAGAGCTAGAATGAAATCTGTTCACTGAAAGGTGTGATTACTCTCAGAGGATAGTGATCACTTTCAGTGATTTTAGCAGCAGTAATCCTGGACCATTATTTTATGTGATCATCCTCATCAAGTGTGCACCTTCCCTCTGGATACAGGAAAGCTGGACTGGAGTTGTGCTTGGTTTGGACCTAAAACATGTTGCCTTCTCCGGTTCTGAGAACCTGCCTTTCTCAAGTTCTGAGAAAGAGGGTATTCAATGGCATTTGTATCAGTCTTTAAGTCCAGGGCTGAATTCAAACTACTGGCAGCAGCAAAATAAAACTACAACCAGTCCCCCAAGGCAGGCAGATTCCAGTTAATATCTGACTAGCTACGGAAATGATATATAAACTCAGAAATTCTTACATGCTTTCACACAGTAATACATAGGGTGTAGAGCATAAGTCTTGTGAAGAGCAGCTGAGGGAGCTGAGGTTGTTTAACTTGCAGAAAAGAAGGCTCGAGGGAGACATCATGCAACTACCTGAAAAGAGGTTGTGCTGAAGTGGGTGTCGGTCTCTTCTCCTAAGTAACAAGTGATAAGGGGATAAGGGGAAATGGATTCAAGTTATACCAGGGGAGATTTAAGTTGGATATTAGAGAAAACTTCTTCACAGAAAGGGTTGTCAAGCATTGGAACAGGCTGCCCAGGGAAGTGGTTGAATCACCATTAAGGTCTTTATAAGAACCGTAGATGTGGAGCTTAGGGACACGCTTTAGTGGTGGACTTGGAAATGCTGGTTTAAGGGTTGGACTTGATCTTACTGGTATTTTCCAACCTAAATGATTCACTGATTCTATAGACTAGAAGATGAAATCAAGTCCGGAAAGAGAATTCAGGTCATGGAGGGTTCTTCTAACATAAAACAGCAGTGATGTTAATTTTCCGAGTACTGTCATTTAGTGAATAACAAACCTTTTCAAAGTTATCTTGTCATTCATAGGACAAACTCACTTCAATGTGGATGCACAAGTACCAGTCCCAAGAAGTACTGTCTATCTTTTCATCCAAGTTTCCCTCCCTTTTGTGTCTCTCTCCCTGCCATCATTCTTTTTTTCCCCAAAGAAAGCATTGCACAATGA
This sequence comes from Tichodroma muraria, assembly GCA_013390105.1. NCBI lineage: Eukaryota > Metazoa > Chordata > Aves > Passeriformes > Sittidae > Tichodroma > Tichodroma muraria. The sequence goes on from WAAG01021423.1 coordinate 4,585, forward strand.
GGAAAAATCAAGAGGAAAAATCTGTGAAACTCCAGGTCAACAAGAAGGCCTCATTTCTATTAGATTTGTTTGGAACCTTTAGTTTTTGTGGGGTTTTTTTTGAAGAGTAGCTTCTAATGCTGCTTGCTTCTGTTGAGTCTGTAATTTTAGAACTTTTGAAATTAGTCTGAGCAATCCTTCGGATGTTTTTTAGTTCTTTTAAAAGAAAATCTACTAATTATAAACATCACTAGCTTCAGTAAAAATGGAGCTAGTGCAGTAGTTCCAAGGTATTTTCTTCTATTCTGTTTAGTTTAATGCTTGAGAGATTATTTGTTCAGCTTGATAGAAAAACTCAGTGATTAATTTATGTTGTTATTAAACTATCAGGGATTCAAGTGTTACAATATAAATATTGTGAATCAAAATGCAAAGAACTGAGGAAATTAAAAAATAAAAATAAAAATAAAAAATGTCTTCGATGGTACTTTAGTGCAATTTGTACCGAACAGTAATCTGCCCATGCAGAGAGTTCAACAAGCTAAATTTCAGGTCCAAGCTGTGCCACGGCATGCTGTGCTGCCTTAGATCACCACTAGCAACTGCATTTTTTAAACAGTTGCTCATGTGCAATGTTTCTGTCTGTGTGCCCTAATGAGAAAGTAGCAGTCAGTCCAGGACTGCTCCAGAGGCCTTGGTGCTTCAACTGCTCGGCTGCCATGGGCCACACCAGGCACCCAGCCTGCTGAAAATGAACTCAGGTCTCTCTTTTTTGCACCCATTCATGGTGACAGGAGTCATAGGTGTACAGTGTGGCCGAGTTAACGTGATTGTGCTAGCTGTTATATTTTACATTTCTTTCCAAATGTAGTTAACTATCCCAAAGCCTATTATGTTCTAATGCCAAAACATTACGTTAGAAGTTAAAAACATGGATGGGCTAAAATACTTTGCTTTTCATTTTAGAGCTGTAATTTTCACAAAAAATCCACTGTAGGTTTAGAAATGAATGGTAACCTACAATATTTCATGTACTCAGTCATCATCCCTTCACAGACCAGGAGAAAAAGTTCAAATAGTTTGATTTGCAACTATGATTCTAAAGATCACGAGAGGATAATCACAATATTTCTGTTATTAAATTGTGCTGCAGCCCAAACACATATCAAGGGGCCAACTGCTGTGTCTAAAACATGCAAAGCTCTCAAACTACCAGCATTCACCCTTACTTGGTAGTTTGGACACTACTCAAGATCTTGGCAAAACAGAACAGATGCAGGGCGCTCTCTGTCTTCTGTGGTCCTGCACAGTCTTATATGGCTGGAGGGGCCAGCTCAGGTGGCTCTAAGGAGAGAGATGTACTGCAGCCTGCTCAGAGACATCCTGGCAGGAAAGTGGTACAGGCTGCCCAGCTGGGGTCTGGAGAAGAATGACTGTTAACATGAGACAGCCCTTTAGGCAAAGTGCTAAAGACTCAACACAGGTTAAAAAAAAAAGGCATAAAGGACACATAGTGAGAACTTCTAAGCAGGACTGCTGCCAGACTGCTTTGGCTCTTTCTTGTGGAATCATCTTAGACGTGTTGCTGAAGTGTAAAGGTGTTGAACTGAAATGCCACTTCATCTGCATGGACACATGCTCTCCTGTAGTGCACAGCAATTCTCCTGGATGCCCCTTCTTTCCTGCTGGTGGCAAACTGCCTTTTCATGACAGGGAAGCCAAGATGCTGTGCAAGAAACATGCACAGTACTATTAAAAATTACAAAAATTATAATTAGCATTTGTCCTGCTAGGATTCAGTCGGGGCTGTCACAGCAAGGAAGGATCAAAATGCTTCTGGCTCACTTGTCTTTACTCATTGATTTGCTCTACTCTACATGTGCTCACCAACATGGGTTGCTGGACTTCCCATAACCACAGTGCATTCCCACCATTGTGCATTGTCATAATGGCTTCTTCCCTAGAAATCTGGAAGATCCAATACTCCCACCTAACTTCAAACTGGACTGTGATGGGCAGAAGCTGTATGCAAATAGCAATATCATAGCTGATAGCAAGACAAAAACCTACGGCTGTGGCTAATGAAGTTAACGGAGCTGGATTTTCCCATCAGGTGCTGAACTTCTCAGTAAAATCAAAATTTGCAGGTATGACATGGTGCATATTTAAGATGAATGTTCCAGTTCTAGTAAATATCCGAGGAGACAAGAGACTGATCCTGAATTTGCATTTAAATTAAACAATAATCAAATGGAGGAAATGGCCTTTTGGTGAAGTGAGAAGGAAGGGACAGAAAAAATGGGTAAAATGCTTATGGGCAGCAGTGGGAAAACCAGAGACTGCAACATGAAAAGATAATATCTGGCTTACAGTATCTACTGGTACAAAGCCACTGTTTTTTCCAAGTTGACTTGAGCCGCCTGCTGAATAACTTTACTCTGATCCAGACATTTGCATTCTGTGGCTTTAGTGTTTTTGACCTAGCACTTAGGATACCAGAAAACAGGCTTGTGAGTGAACAAGGCTCTCAAACAGGCAGTTAAAGAGCACATGATTGCAGCTCCAATTGTTTTGTAGTGTGACTTGCAGTTGCTTTTTCACTTAATATTCCTTCAGGCAAACAGGCTTTTTAATTCCTGTGCATTTCACAGGAAGATTTGCAGATCTGCCTTTAATGTTTTGCTTCATCTGATTGTTGTTGAGAAATACCAGGGACTTGAACTTGAATTCTCTGCCTGGAGACATTTTTGTTTGCTTAACAGATGAATAGCCCATACAGTGAAATTTGGAACAAAACTTTCTGCAACTCCAAATGGTACTTCCTATGTTCCTTTAAAGTTGATTTTGTAGCGTTCAACTGTATGTTCATTATGCAGTAAATGATTTATTTTTCCACAGTGTTCTTCATTAGTGTGGAATTCTTGGACTAAGACTCTTTTAGGGTTAAATTTTAGACTTGGTTTTTAGAAAGCCACATCAGTCATGATCTAATTGCACAATTTCAGCAGAGCTGACATATAAAGTACATGATAATTCTACCACTTCAGACAACCACTATTTCAAGGACTATCTCCTAGAAACTAAATTAAGGATCATCTAGATTGAAGTTAGAAGTGTTGAAGCATTGTTTGATTAAAAAAGTTAAATAAATTATTCTACAGGGAAAATAATTGTGATTTGTTTATGCAGATATTTGAGATACACTGACACAGAAAATATACAGGTGGCCAGTCCACCAGAAGGTTTTCACTTACCAGAATTTCAAGTCCTCATTGTTCTGTGGACATAAATTTATTGGTAAGAAGACAACCACACTTGGTTTTGATGCTTAAAAGTGCATATTGGGAAAAATGGCCCATGGATTAATCTTAATAAATGTCTGTCTCTTAAAAGATAGTCAGCTTCAAATCGATCTGTCAATCCCACCCATGTACTTGTGGTTAATACACTCTTTGTATTAAAAGTAACTTTTCCCAGTAAAATGTTGGAAGCAGATGTGCTCTGGGGTCTCTGCATGGAAAATATCCTGCAAGAGGATTGTGTGGAACAACTGGGCAAAGCAGAGCAGGCAGCAACTGTTCCCTTGCTCGTCCAAAGATTAGCATTGATAACAATAAAGTGAAATAAAATAACATAATTGAAAACAGCACATCTCTTGTCTTGGTTTTCAGCCAAGTCATATGTCAGTTAGTGCAGATCTCTGCCTCCCGAAGGCATTGCCTTCACTCTGCCTCTGAAAAAAGCAGTTCCCATGTCTGTTTACTGCCTGCTTAGCTGAGAGAGGGAAAAGATGAACCAGTTAGGTGCTGGCACAAGGTCTTGCCATAAATCTATTTGCTTCTCTTTTATAGGAAATGGTTAAGAACATGTGCTTATTTTGATTGTAAAAACAACCTTCTTGTTATATTCCTATCTCTTACATGGCTTCATAAAATTACGATACATTTTACACATCCCAGCATTGTCCTTGCTTGTGAAGTTTGAAATGTAAAAAAGTAAGTCAAAGCAAATAAACACAAGGTAAAGTAGAGGACAGAAGCACAAGAAAGAGAAGAAAAGAATTGTTTTCTTGTCAGGGTGAAATTCAGAGTGATTTTGAAGACAACCCACAGGATGAAGAGAGGATAATCATTCAATTGCAGGTACCCATATAGGCTGGAAAAATAATAAGGTAAAATGATTAGGAAGAGCAGAGAAATCAGGAAGAATAGAAAATGAAAACAAGTGCAGGCAGTTTCAAATGCATTTAGTTTTAAGGACAGTTTCATACAACAGAACTTAATATTTAGACTATGGAGGAAAGATATGAACACTGACTTGATGGAGTTAAGGAGCTGGTCATGACACAAGTAACCTTCTAAACTCAACCACTGGACACAAACAGCAGAATGAATTAAGTACTGAAACTGTGGGCCATTTGGGGGAAGTGCTGGCTGACTGCACTGTGAGGCCAGACTGCAGTGCCTGCCTACTTGGCCTCAGCCAGTGTGGCTGTGGACATCCTGCAATTTTCCCTTGTGCCTCAATTTCCCAGCTGCTTCCTTAACCCAGTGTCATTGTGGAAAACATTACAGTAGAGGAGTACAAATACTGTAGAATCATCATAGAATCACCAAGGCTGCAAGAGACCTTGAGAGCATTCAGACCAACTATCAACCCAGCATTACCACTGTAACCCCTAAACCACTAAACCTTCACCCAACACCACATCCATGTGCCTCTTAAACACTTTCAGGGATGGTGGCTCCACCACCTCCCTAAGCAACCTATTCCAGTGCATGACCACCCTAACAGCGAAAACATTTTCTGTTATCCATTCTGAACCTCCCCTGTCTCAGCTTAAACCTGGACCTCTGCTCCTCTCACTGCAAGCCCGGTGGAAGAGACTGGTCCCCACCTCACCACAGCCTCCTTTCAGAGAGCTGCAGATGAGCTCCTCCTGAGCCTCCTTGAGACTAAACAAACCCAGCTCCCTCAGCTGCTCCTCTTAAGACACGTTTCTAGAACTTTCATGAGCACTGTTGCCCTTCGCTGGACACACTCCAGCACCTCAATGTCCTTTGTAAAGTGAGGAGACATCACCTCTAGTACATTATTTGTTGCCCCACTGTGCTCTCTGTCCTTGCAAGCAGTCAGTGCTCTCTCGATTAAATTAAATTAATGCAGTTTCAAGATATTGAAAAATGGTTTGTTCCTCTTCTTTTTGGCTGTACATGTTGAAATACATACCATTGCATTCTTGCAATGTTACTCATGAATCTAGATAATAATATATAGAGATTTTTTTGCTTGATATCTTGACAACACTATGCCTATTTGCTTTGAGGTTTGGGCAGAGTTTTTTTAATTAGTGTTTTAGGGTTTCTTTTCTTTTACTTAAGAGACATCTTTTTTTCTTTGCTATGAATCTTTTACAACGTGTTAATAACATTCCAAATTAAACTAGTGATCACTCTACCAGTGTCCATGTATATGCTGACAAAGAAATTATAACTTCTCCTTCTTTGTATATTGCAGAGAGTAGCTTAGCACAAACGTATGGAATGCCTGACACAATATGATTCCAGACTACGCTTTGAGTCCCATGTGTTATTAAACAATGGGGGTAGGTTAAATGCTTGGTGGGGATAAGGAAGTGGAGGGGCATCTAAAGGTGGCTATACAGGCAGGTACAGCCAGTGACAATCATGACAGATGCCTTTGGGAAGCTACTGAGGAGCTCTAAATGTGGGGCCAGGCGCACCAGTTTAATCCAATAACAGATTTTAGGAGTGGCTGATAGAATGCGTTGGATAGTTGCCAAGAAGGGCCTGACGGTTACATTGGACTCTTCCAGGCTCAGAAGCAGCTATGTTTCATTTCTAAATGATTTGCATTTAACTTCTTATTACAATCCTAGAAGGGAGGCAGGAAAGAGAAGGAGGCTGATGAGTATTATCTTGATTTCTATCTCCAATATTGATGTCCTCGTGCCTTTGTTAGGCACAAGAATTATTTATAAAACACTTATTAATCACAGAGGGTATGATCATTGACTAACTAAATTGACATTAAGTTTCTCTAATTAGACAGTGTTTGGGAAACATTTCAAATATTAAGAGAACTGCATTAATGAAAGAACTATTAATCATTTGATCCTGTGGGCTTAGCAAATGACCGTAATACACTTCCCTGATTATCTGCATTTAAGCACACAGGTAGTCACATTTATTTTAATAAAACTTCATGATATTCTTTTAGTCAGGCATTCACATTAACCTGCTAGCTTTGAAATGTTTTACTTACCTCTGCTAATCACTTGATCTCCTCTCACCCATTTGTCTTGTTCCACTTGCCCTATGAGATCAGAAGAGGCTCTTGAATAGTTTAAACCAGTTTAGGATTTGACAACAGAAAACCAGATAGTAAAAGGAGCTGCTGGCATCAAAAGAGAACCAACACTAACCCTTGGCTCTGCAGGACAAAACAATTGTTGAGCATGACAGCCTCACTGTGCTTTAAGTATTCTCACTATATTCCTTAAACAAAATTGCTATTGAAAGCAATGGAAATTTCCTTAAAAAGAAAATATTCCTAAGAATATATTTTTGAACCCTTGAGGCTGAGAGTTAGTGACTGATGCATTTTTAGGAACACTTTTATCTTTATTCTAGAAACAGTAGTTTTTGCAGGTGCATTTTTATTCAGCCATATGTGAGAGTGGATGATCTAAAAAAATGAAGCTAATCTCGGTTGAAAAACTATTTTTCTTAAAATATATTGACAAGATTGTGATAGTGTAATTTTAGTATTGAGATTCAGGTGAATATTTTCATATCACTAGAGAAATCAAGGTTTGATTTTAATTTTATCAAAACACAATGACATTGCATTGTTGTCTGAAGTAGTGTTCATGATTAACAATAGGAGAACAGCATGGCAAAAATTCTCACTTTCTCTGAGAATTTTTTAAATAAGTTTTTACTTCAGCATCTAATCTTTGTAGACCTTTTCATCATTATCCTGAATTAGATTATATATATCTAGAAAAAAAAATTGTAAAGGTGTACAAAAGCACAATGGTTAGCTGCTTCTTTTTCTGCCTGAAATATTTTTCACACTGATTATGAACAGCATGGAAACTGTTATTTGGAAAAGGATTAATACTGAAAGAAAAGCAGTTAATTACCTATAGGAAAAAGCGAATGAAGTTAATCCAGTAGAGAAATGGAGAAAAGGCTGCCATTGCTTCACATTCACAAGTGCAACCAGCAGTGAGGCTGAGCCTGAGTCTCCAATAGCCACATATGTGCACACATACACACCAAGTTTGTGTGTATATATATATATATATATATATATATGTACACACAGCTGGTCACACAGATCATAGCATGGACAGAAAATGCAGTCACGCGAACAGCATAAATATCCTTTCCCTGTTCCCATTACTGACTAATGAGAATGAAGGTCAATTAGTGAAACACATACTCTGTGCAAGTCCCTCCAGCAGCTGGGCTCAGACTCCGCAGCAGCTACCCCTGGATCACAGGTCTCCCCATCACTGGCACCTGGACATGAGCCTGCAAGGCCCCAGCCCTAGTCCAGCTGCTGATACTCAGAGCACTTTTGGTAAAGCACAGAGACTGACTGACAGACACATGAACTAGCTCTCCAGTAACTTGCCTGAATGGGTATTCAGTCTACCCAGGCTTTCACTCTGGCTTCATGAACAAAGACATATGAACAGGCCTCTCCATAGATGATTCCCACTTCTGGTCTTACCCAAACTTCAGATCTCATGGTCTCTACAGGAGCTGGCCTGGACCTCCAGGTCCCTCCAGTACCAGTTCTCAGACCCACTCTCCAAGATCTAACCCAGCCTTTTGGCTGCTCCAAAACTTGACTCTCAAATCTCTCATCCTGCTCCCTTGCTAGACCAGCTAGATGTTTGCTGGTAATTGCACATGCTGACATGCACACCCACCCTACACTCACATACTCCAGTTTCTCTAGGTGATGGCACCATAGATGCATGGGTCTCTAGACTGGCTGCCTTACCCAGTGGCTGGTACCTAGAACTCCATGCACAGACATGAGCACAGCATGGAGTCTCCCCAAAATAGTTAAAGAAGATTTTAAAGATCAGGCAGAGGGCATGACCATGCAAACAAAGTGACCAGTCCTTCTGCTAAGGTTCAACTGGCTTATTTTACCCTGACCCTGTTTTCCCATGCTTGCTCCTCTTCAAACTGCCTTGATTCCTTCCTTTGTTAACTGTTAGCTCTTTTCCCCAAATATGCCAAGTCTTGCCCAAAATCTTCTTCCACAGCATGCAATAATGAGACTCACAACCATGTAGCAGTAGCCCCTATCCCCATCTCCAGTCTAAAAGAACTTTCCTGAGGGAAAGCCTCTCCTTCAGCCTTCCTCCAGGAAAAGCCTCTCCCTGTGACTTGAATTGACAAGTGTCACACCTCCCCGGGCCATGGGGCTGATTATCCTTCCAGGGTAGCCCTGGGAGGAGCCAGGTCAGAAGTTCCTGATAAGCTTCTTGGTGTTCCCCAACTGTCATTGTTCCTCTGGGCTCCTTTGTGTTTGTGTTCACTCAAATAACCTAACAGAAAGATTTCTCGTTGGGTAAGAGATGATTCTCTACACTGCTGGAAAGGAGAGGAATTAAGATGGATTAGTTTTCACAACTTTATTTATTAAGTAGTTTTTCTAGTTCCTAGGTCAAATTATTGGATCTGCTTCAGCTTATTTTGTATTCACATTTTAGGCCCTGGAGAGGCAAGAAAGGGGTAGGTCAGACATTTCATAGTTTGGATAGCCAAGACACAATTTTATACAGCTCTCTGCACTACCAAGCTTCTTATGTAGTGTTTGCCAGATCAATAAACCCTTCTGAACTCTATCTTGTTTTCTCCTTCTTTTTCTGAAAAGCAGAAATATTAAACTTATATAACAACATGCATTGAGGACAACAGCCACAAATTAAAACCATGACACCAGTATTAGGATAATATATTCCTTTCTATTTGTGCCATTGCTTAGCAATTGCATAACTGGTGTATGTACATTCAGTGAAGAAAAGTCTCTACCCTAGAGAATTTATCACATTAGATAGGAAAATGAGTCAGGTAGGAAAACAAAGGCACAGTCTTGCTTAGCAAGTCAGTGGCAGAAATGAGACACTATGTTTTAAAAAGATGGGTTGAGCCTCAGGAAGTTTAAGTGATCTCCTTGAAGATATTGAAGTGCCTTATAAAAGGAGAAAGAGGAAGTCAGATAGCTTAATATCTTCAGAGAATCCTGTTAGATAAGAACATTTCTTAAAAATTATTGAAGGTGTGCATTTTGTTTTACATTATTACTTTTAGCGGTACTAGTTGTATTTGGTTAACTATTTTAAGTCTGATGCATTTCACTAAAGTACTGTTAAACCTTTGAAAGACTACTACAAGTTTTATTAATAGAAATTTGTATTTTAGTTTATTTTTTATGAAATTTTTGCTATCTTTTATTTCTTTATATTTAATTCTTGTACATGAAGACAATAGCTGAGCATGGTTTACTAATCCATACAAGACAAACAACATATATTTAATTTTGTAGAATTTATAATTAATTTACAGATAGATTTATTAAAATTTAAACTCTTGCTTGTTTGGCTTACAGCGATTTTCCCATCACAGTCATTTTAATACTTCTACTATGTGTCTGTCACTTTGGCCTTGTGTTTTTTTCAACTCAAAAAATATACTTACAATTCTTTTATTTTTTTACCCTTCTCTTTCTGAGCTTCCTTTTGGTCCCTAGTCACTCTTCAATTTTTTGTGCATCAGTCTTCTCCCTCTTCCTAATGCTTATCAAAATGCACCTTCCAAAAAGCATTTGAGAAGTTATTGTTGTTTAATCCCTTAAACCTTACATTTATATTTACACATGATTATCATCTGCATTACTAGATTTCAATGCCCTGTCTTTTAAATTTTTTTAAAAATTCACATCTCCCTTCAAAAGACTAGCAATGGGCTGTATTTTATTTTGCTTTGTTTAGCTTTATAATTAGTAACTGTGACATAAACACAGTGGATGAAAACCTTGAATTAGAAAGTTTTGCCATTGATTTAATTCATGCACCCTGCCAAAAATAAATAAATAATTATTATCATATTCTGACCCCATAGTACATAAATAAGATGATTTGGAGTTACAGCTGGTACAGAACAACATGAAATCAGTGTCAGGTCTGGTACCTGTTAATCAGTTAATTTGATTGCATCTTTGTTGTACCCGAGGGCAAAACTTCAGATCTAATTTCACTGCTATACAATGTAGAAGAACCTTCCTTCAAGCACCCCTATAAAATTAAACATTACAGTCTCATAATATGATACTATTTATAGATAGAATTTGAATTTAGATGCTGTCATGCAAATCAGAACTGCTATCATTAGAGAGAAGGTTCTTTAGCATCGCTAATAGTTTCTTAGATGGAGGGAGACATGCATTTGGCTAAAAGTTTGCATCAGGTTTGCTTCAAGCTGGAGGACCATCTCAAGCCTTTTGGTTACTTTGCTGGGTTAAGCTTGCCCAACAACCAGACTCCCACTGGCTGCTCGTCCACCCCTTTCCTGAGAGGGGCAGGGGGAGGATGTGGGATGTCAAAGACACTGGGTCAAGATAAAGACACAGAACCTACCAATAACCATGACAAGCAAAACAGACTTGACTTAGGGAAAGTTAGCAGAACTTATTGTAATACATTTTGGGAGAAAGAAACAAAGACACGTTAAGCATGTTAAAACAACACCTTTCTCCCCATTCACTCTTTTCCTCTTGACTCGTCTACACCCTCTGAGCAGCACAGGGGGTGGGAACGGGCACTCGGTCACTCCACAAAACATCCTCTCTCTTCACTGCACTAAGGAGGCCCCCTGCATGGGCCCTTCCAGTGGCTGGAGTTCTCGCCAAGTTAGTCTGCTCCAGTGTGGGCTTTCCTTGGGCTTCAGTTCCTGCAGGAAATCCCCTCTGCTCTGCTATGGTGTCTGCAGGGCCCGCAGGGGAATCTCTGCTTTGGCACTTGGGGCACCCCATCCCTCTCCCTCTTGTCTGACCTTGCTGTCTGCAAGGCTGTTTCTCATGCATTTTTCCTTCTTCCTCTACCTTTGTGGCATTTCTCTGCGCTTCCTTAAGTGCATTTTCACAGTCAGCAGTGCCTGCAGTGGGTGAGCTGGGGCTGGCTGGGACGGGACACGTCCATCCCAGGGCAGTGTAGGTCCCTCCTCAGGGAGCCCCCACCCCTTGCTCTGTGCTGGCTTGCAAATTAATCAATCCCTTTTCCTTATCACCAAAGGATAAATTTGTATAGTCAAAAATTTTATAGTATTTACATTTGCACAAGGAATATGCAAAATTATGGGTGTATTTTCCATATTCCAAGTTTTCAGAATTATTCATGAACTTCTTAAGAAGAACTCACCACACAGTTATTTTTAGTCCTCAGGAAAGTCACTTTTTTTTTTTTTTTTTTAACAGTGATGACATTGAACCTTCATGAGGAGAGTGGTACCTGACCCACTATATATCTCCTTTTAATAATTATAAAAAAGAGATAAACTGCCTCACTGAATCTGAGGCATTTCTGCCTCAGCAGAAATGTAGGCATTATGTAAGCTATTGCTAGAAAACCATTTACCTCAGTAAGTGTTTGGGAAACTACCCAAGCCTATACTGTAGGAGCTAAATATAACCAACAATTAAATTTGACTAATTATATAGAGTATTCCAACAGGTGTAATGCATGAGACCTCAAGCTACCTTCTAGTACTATTTTTATCTTTTCAACATTTATCATTATACTTATTGTAACAAAATTTTCTTTCATCTATGTCTTTTTTAAAAGATTCTGAAATTACTGAAGCTGACTAATGAAGATTAGGGTCACATAGTCAAAATAATTTAGAAAATAATGTTTTAAATCCCAACATCAAGCAATTCTGTGTCAGCAAGCAGAAACTTTGCTTAGAATGCAAAAAGCTAAAGAATTGTCTTGGGACCTTTTTTAAAATGAAGTCTTCGTACAGCCAAAGTTTCATGAATGCCTTATGTCTGTGGATGTGTTCTTTCTTCATTTTTCAAAATAAATATATCTTTGAACATGCATCTTGAAAAATTTTGTCATGTCACATTATTGGAAAACAACAAATTCTTCAGTACATGAGAATACATCTCCTCGTGACATTTTATCACTGATTTAACGAGGGATTTTCTGTAACAGATCTTGAATGCCAGTAGGTAAATAGGATTTTGTAGAGAAATGGAAGCAAAAAATGAGGTGAGTATATGGGTATAGTCTGAAAGTGGTGGGAAGTTTAAAGAAGTATAAATCCAAAATTGAAAAGGGCTCTTTAGCACATCTGCCCAAGAACTCTCACTTGTTTGTGTTTAAAAGAATTTGGAATATAAGAAAAGAAATCAATACCATTAAGGAAAAACTTTACCACAACATTCGCTTACCTCTAGTGTTTCTGACCAGTGCCATAAAATTCTGATAATGCCTAAAGTTTGAAAATAGTGAAGCTTTTCATCACAGAGCTTAAATGCTATATTTAGTTTTCTATAAAGCTATGCCTTCGGGTACCAGTTTCACTTCATTTATTATTTGTTGCAGTTTACCACATCCAACAAATAGGTTTGCTTTGTCTACACCTCCACACTCTCACTGTTCATGCTGAAAGGAAAGCAGGGGCTGTAACAGCTTGAGACATACTCTTATTTAGGCTACCATAGCAACAACTATGTGTATTAAAGTATAGGTCACATGGTTTAGTTTCCTAAGGCTAATTAATTTCACTAATTATGGCCTCACACCAGCTGCAGAATGTGTTGGTGACCTAGTGAAATCAGCTGCAGACAATTGTTTTCCATACTGTGGTGGTACGACCTCACCGTGTGGAAATATTAATGTCTTTATGAGAATTGCATACAGTATTAACAGAAAACAAATACTACTGAGTGATTAGAGACTGGACTGTGGAACCTTGAAATTTTTTAATGTAGATTTTTAAATCTTCTTTATTGTTTTCTCTATCATCTGTCATTATTAAATAGGTTATAAAGAGCTGAATAGTTAAGCTTAAAATATTGTTACTGAAAGGTTGTTTAATTCACCAGCTTTACAAAGGATTTATGAAACACCTATCACTTAGAGCACTACAGATATATACATAAATATAGTATAGTAGTATAGCAATATTTAGTATAGTAATCTCTAGAAAACAAGTAAAACCAAAACAGCTTCTTCTTGTTATTTTTTCGTTATTGCAAAACTAATACTTAACTGAAAATCAGAAAATATTTTATGTCACAAATAAGATTGACTGTATTACACATTACAAGGCCCCAAGTCTCTCTTTGCCTGTACAATAGTTAATTTTAGGCCTCACCACATAAACGGTTTGATCTGTGTTTTAATAGAAAAGCAGGTGTCTACCTAGGCTTTGGGGAGCAATTAACAATTCATTTTATATAAAACCATGGTGTCTCCCTGTAAAACTAATTGAAGTAAATAACATTTTCAATCAGCTAAAAGAAGGCATTTAAACAACCTCACAAAATTGTCATGACAAATTACGAGCCAAAGCACAAAACCTTCTCAGATGGCCTTTACCATGGTGATTGATGAGAATGAAAAATTAATGATATCTTACTGGCCTGTCAAAAGAAAAATTGCTTGCCTGACTGAATAGAATTTTGTGAGGCAACATTAAATTATGGAAAATTAATAAAATACACAAATGTATTTTATTTTTTAGCATAATTATGAAAAGTGCTGTTTCTCCTACAGTGGGGAAAAAGCACCAAATTCTACTCTCAACCCCTCAACCCCTCAGGACACAGGCTGTCTCTGTCTAGGTTTGAGAGTAGCATTACAAAGTCAGTAAAAGGTTATATTCAGGAAATTGTACAATTAGGATGGGCACAGAAGAGAAAACTTGCTATTAGGTGGATCCCAGGCATTGCCCCCAGAATGGGAGGTGCACAGAAGGACAGACTGGCACTTCAGTCCTGGCTCTGAAGAGGAATGGTGCCAGCTTCCCACATTGTGCCTGTGCCCATCAGTCTGATCATGAGCCATCACAGACTTTCTCAGAGATGAGTCCAGGTGGAAGAAGGGTGTTTGGTAAGATACAGTTTCAGAATAATCAGATGAGGAATTTCATTAAATATTTCACTTGTTTCTCTATTCAGGGTGGGGTTTTTCCCACTTCTTCCTCTCTTGGAAATTGACAAGTAGTCATTGTGCATCTTACCCCTGTGTCACTTCTTCCTGTAACAAAAGAGTCTGCATAGCTCTGCATAACTGCATGAAACAGCATGAGACTATATAGGGGAAGAAAAACCAGATCGTTCAACTAGTGATAACATCAAGATATTGACCATAAAAGCTATATTGAGATTTTAATATTTTAATCTCATTTTTAAATGTGAATTTAATAATCAAGTGTCTTTTCTGCGTAAAAAGACACATAAGTCCTCTAACATAATATTCCAGTAAAAGAAATTGTCCAAGAATGTTTGTTTAAAGAACAGCTTTTCTCCGTTATGATTGCCTGTGATGTATACTTGTACCTGTTAAAAATACTGCTTTCTTACTGTCAGTAAAATATATTTTAGGCTGAGATAAAAGAGGATTGTATGTTTAACAGCTATATAATGTGACTTGTCAACATGATTATCTATCTCCCAGCTTATACAAAAAAGACATTGAGTTTATTGAAGCAAATAGCCTAGAGAGGCTAGCAGGCTGAAATGCTGTCTAACTGCAATAACCCTTGTGAAAAGAGGGGTCAATTAGTGTGGCTGATGATTAGGAAAGGGCTCTAGTCTCTAGGTCAGATGCTGTGTAGACTGAAGCTAATGGTACTAATTTTGCTACATCTTGTAAAGAATACTTGTCAAAACATAGGTTTCAAAGAGAAAATAACAAAAAATGGGTGGGAGATTTTCATGAATAGAATGAATACTATCTTAAATTTTTTCCTTTCAGGAAAATAGACATCATAATAAAAGCAAAAAGACCACAAGAAAAAATAATTGCCCACAAGGAGATAATCAGCTATCTATGTTAAATAGTTTTTATAATGCATAAATACATATATAATGCATATAATACATACACGTCATGTAACAAGTAAGTTTATACACCTGTCCCAATATGAAAGAATCTGAGAATGAGATCCAGGTTACAACAATGAAGCAAAGGACTTGCAGTGGAAAGATGTTCATGTGGTAAAATTGAAATGTTGTGGGATTCTTTTGTGTGGGATTCCTTTGGTTCAAATAGTGTTTTCTGCAATGAAGCAGCGTGTAAAATTTCTTTAGCACACAGCGTGTGCTACAAGAGGTGACACTAAAAATCAAATAAACGATGTCTCAGTGTGTCCAGCTGGTCAGAAAGGCCAAGAGCACCCTGGCTTCTACAAAAATAATGTGACCTGTATAAACAGGCTAGTGATCATCCCCCTGTACTTGGCACTCATGAGGCTGCACCTCAAATCCTGTGATATTTTTTTGGGCCCCTCACTACAAGAAAGACGTTGAGTGCAGAGAAGGACAAAAAATCTGGTGGAAGATCCAGAGCACATGTCTGATGAGAAGTGGCTGAGGCAGTTCAGGTTATTTAGCAGGGAAAAGAGGAGGCTCAGGAGGGACCTAATCACTCTCCACAACCACCTGAAAGAAGGCTGTGGCCAGCCAGGGGCCAATCTCTTCTCCCAAGTAATAAGGGACAGGACAAGAGGGAAAGGCCTCAGCTTGCAACAGGGGAAGTTTAGATTGGATTTTAGGNGCAGGGAAGATTTAAATTGAATATTAGAAAAATTTTCTCACAGAAAGAGTAATCAAGCATTGCAACAGGCTGCCCAGGGAAGTGGTCGAATCACCATCTGTGGAAGTATTCAGAAGGTGTGTGGATGTGGCTCTTGCGCATATGGTTTAATAATGAATGGCAGCGCTAGGCCAACAGTTGGACGCAGTGATCTTCGTGTCCTTAGTGATTCTATGATTCTAAGTACTTCAAAGGAGAGTCATGGGCATGAGTGTTCTACTTTTTTATCAAAACTGACTCGTTAGTGGCAGATCATCATGTTTCA
>WAAG01021424.1:7746-20537 GCA_013390105.1 Tichodroma muraria
TGCAAAGTGATATGGCAGCCCTACACAAGGTAAAGCTCTGGGCATGCAGAACTCCATGAGATAACATTTAATAGCCAGGGGGCTGTAGCATGTCCTGCTGCTAATTCCCGAATCATACCACAGGTCATCAACAGGATAATCAGATTTCTACTGACATCAGCAGGCCTTGGGCCAGACTCCAAGCATGGTGTAAGTGTATGACTGGTGATGGCACACAGACAAGGACTTTGCATCAAGCTATGGATGTTATCTGGGAAGTAAATGCAGAATCTGATTATTATGATTCCACGCTGAAATATGAAAACATGTTTCTGCTTCTTAATATCATAGGATAAGCATAATTACAAAGGAAATTAGAATACAATGACAAATGTGGCTGGGTAGTTATTAAGTAGTTATTAATGTATAGAGATTGGCTCGGACATTGCTGTGGGGGAGAATGGTGCCAAATGAGACATTGAAAGGGTGCAAATGCCGAAATTGTCTAACACCATTTTTCTTAATAATACAAAGAATAGTTAAAGGGGGTGAAATCCACCATCCCTAGGTAAACTTAAAGGTGGAAATTTAATGTTTTTAGGAATTAGAAATTCCTTCCTGAAAACTTCCAGTTACGCTCTATTTCCAGTTATACCCTCTATAAATTAGCTTGGAGAAATTGTAATGTTCTCTATAGCTATGGAAAATTATGTAATGCAGCAAAACATACTATGAGAACCCTCTAGAAATTAATTAGTGCCTTTCATCCTTCTCCAGAACCAGTCATGCTGTATTGGAAGGAATCATAATCCCAAAGCCACCAACCACACACTTGTTGACTGCAATGTGATTTTTGGTGAATCCAATCTTCCCACCATGTATAGTCCTTGGTACTTCCTATGGTGACATCCAGAGGTTTTGAAGTCTCTAATACTCCACACAATTATCTTTTGTAATTGGGTAAGAAAGAAAGAAAGCCTTTTCTGAATGTCTCGTTGTTGGTCATCATGACTTTGGGAAATCTTATCCATCACTGAGGCTTAAAGAGCAAAAAAAGAGTATATCAGAGACTAAACAATACTGTGGAATCTTCCTTCTTTTAGATTAACATATAAAATTTTTTTAATGTTACCAAACACCTTTGATTGTCAACCCTTAAACAACTCAACAGACCATCCTTTCCTCTGCAAGACATTCTCTTCCCTTTCCCTTGGGAATCAACAAAACTGCTACCAGAGCTGCAAAAGATCAACACAATTTTCTCTGCATCTACTGGTGCATGATAGAGGCAAGCCCTTGATTATTTCTCTCTTTTGGAAACACAATGAGTACACATCAGCCTATGAAATGACTGCAATGTGCAACAAAAAGAAGGGCAAAAACCTTTAAAGATGTGTTGTGTTCTAACAGGCCGTGACACAGCCTTGGCATGTGCCAAGGGGGAAGGCAGAGGGAGCTGCCTGGGAAGCATGTAATGTTTACCTTCCTGACACAGAAACATTTTTCCTGGGCCTGTCATCACTTCTCTTGAATAATTGCCTGGAGGGAAGCAAATGGTTTATACTGCTTCTGTAAGAACAAACCAGTCTGCCTGCCAGCACCACTGGGGCAAGGCTGTCCCACTCTCCAGACACGGGGCTGGGTCTCAACTTGCTCAATTAGCTTTGAAGCAAAATACAGAGTGGGTAAGATGTAAGATATATGATGTAAGAGACAGTAGCTGGAGTTAGGGAAAGGAAGGAAGGAGGTGGATGAGACACCTCTATGAAAAATTCTTCCTGGAAGAAAGTGTCTTCATAATGTCTAGAAAATAACCACTCCTTTGTGAATGTGGGAAAGCACAGGGAGGATATTTCAGACGTCTGAATTGCCATGCCAAGCACATACAGCTACACTGCCCCCCAAATTATCCTAGTCAGGACAGACAGACAGTATGATGCCTGCAAGGGTGCAACTGCACACCACTGTGTTGACAGTATTATTGGAGTTTTCCACACATTTAATGACTGACACAGTATAATGTTGTCAGGGTTGACCACGTTTTCCATTCCAGAGGGAAAGGTGTGGCTAAGCACTGGGCTTCTTTTGAGACCAATCATCAAACCTGACCCACTGTTAAAAGTACTATTGGGGGTATAACATTCCTCTTTCAATCTGTCTGGGGAGACTATTTATGTGGTAGTATGACAGATACAGTCACATCTTTCTCCACCAGACCTATTTCAAATCAGATCTGAAAAAACACTTCAAAAAATAAAATAAAGATGAAAAAGGACCTAGGTTCTCCAGCCAGGTTGTCTAGATGTTTTTCTTTTGTGCATAGTGTTTTGCAGAGAATTCAGGCAAAAAGGGAAAGAAGGTAGGATATTCTGATGGGGAAATGTATGTGTGTCAGCTTGGAGTAGCCACAGAGAGAATTCCTCTCTGCTTTTCAGTGAATGACTGATTTGTCTGTAACAGAACAGGACAGTTAGATGTAAAAAGCAAATGTTTGTTACATAGTGTAAAAACATTGTTTGAATTCCTTTTCTTTTACAAAGCTTTCAACCTGGAATGTACCCTTTGCATTACAGTGCAGGACAGGAATTAGCCACCCTTAAGAGCCACTAGAGAAGTGGTTCCTCAGGAACCACAGTGTCAGGAAAAATGTGTGGATCTTTTATTTCAAACAGAATTTAGAGAACACCTGTTTTTAGACCAAATACATGGCTGTCAATGAAACTTACATATGAGTCCAGAGAAGATTTTCTTTTGTCAGTTATTTTATGTCTAGATCTGAGAGTTTTAATGGCACCTAATCAAAAAAAAAGGAAATTGGAGAAAAATGCAGGATAAAGAAAATAGTAGAGGTAGAGGTACAGAGAGAGATAATGGTCCCTTTGTTACCAAAACAAAATGGGTCGGCAAGGTTAAAAGGCACTGGAAGCACCACTGATGGCAATGTAATTTCTGAAAATGAAAATGGTTATGATTTTTATTGGCCTGTAGAAGAACTACATGGTAATAGTACTGCAGCTGGTGGATCTCAAAAGGCAGCTGAGGAATAAAAGCATCAGGTGCTGCCAAATGACCTCCTTGGCAGCCACGATACTGTCAGTTCCAGTGAGGATGCACTTTTCAGACTTCCCTACAAGATGCTATCATGATACCATCAGTTCCAGGGGGGTATGCACTTTTCAGACTTCCCTACAGCATGCTTTGCTTGGCCCTTCAGCCCATCAGCTCTGGAAAAGGTGGTAGGCACAGTAGTATTCATTTTAGATTTTAGTGGTGTAAACACTAAAGAGGATGTTTTGCTCCCTTTTCCCTTCTAATTCCCTTAGCCATTCATGGTCCCTGGCTGCAATGAAATCAGAAACAGCCAGAAATGCAAGCCACCGCTGCCACTGGCAGTGAGTGGATGGTGCTGGGGTGGATAGTGCCCCTTCTCTCACCATACATCAGCTCTGGTCTGACCTGCTGGGAACAAAGATCCTCTTTCCTCAATGCCTGCAGTCCTCACTGCCATTTGCCCGCTGGTGTGTGGAGACACTTTTACAGGCAGTGGTTCTCTTCCTCTCCACCTGTTTGCACACTGAGAAACAGGAGAGCCTGATTTCAGTCTAATCTGACTTTACAATACTCCATCACTTAAGATAACCCACTGAAGTGTTCTTTCAACTAGAACTGGCACTCCTGGGTAAAACATGGCATTCCATAGATTTTATCCCAGTTCACACCATCACTATGTAAGCTTGGACACAAAGGGGTAGTAGGAGAGAGAAAACATTGAATATTTTCATGTTTTAGTTCACTATTTTAAGTCAATGGGAAATAAAAGTCTTTTGTGTTTTAGAGCTGTTTGTTCTTTGTAAAAGGCATGAAAATGGCAGATGGAAACAACTGTTAGGAAGGGATTTTCTGTTGGAAAACAGAGGCTCTGCAAATCGATATATCTCCAGGGAAAGATCAATTTTTATTAAATTTCCCCATCATGATAATATAAATTAAATACTTTACATTTACATTAATTTCTGCTTTCAGTTAGACCGACACTGTGCCTGATAGCAATTGCAACCAGAAAATACTCTTCCTTATTCTCCACAATGGGCCCACCTTTTTGCTTGATCTGCATCTTCCTCATGCACTAGAGTTTTGCATTGATGATGATTTGCTCTGATGAATCCCCAGAGTTTCAAATGAACTCAGAAATGAGAATGGAAGGGAAGAGAAAAGAACCACATTACAAATATGCATGCAGGAAGCCAAGGCATAGTGATAACAAAGTCAAGCTGAGCTAGGTAGGAACTATATTGCCAGTTCCCTTTGATTTTAAGTAATTTAATTCTGAAAAAGCTCTTAAATGTTAGATTGCTTGTTCTGAATCAGGTTTGGATTTAGGTATACTTACATTTTCTTCAGACATATTTGACTGCTAGCAGAGGAATCAACAAAAGAGTGAGAGAATAAGAGAGAGAGAATAAGTCCTGTGAATGGTATGGCAAGAAGTGCAACGAGCACAACATGGCAAAGCCCTGATCAAGTGCGGAAGGATAAAGAATTAAAGGGAAAATGTGAAAGGACAAAACTTGGTTGATTTCAGCAGAAGTTTGCTTGTGATTGTCTTTCAAACTGTGTTGCACACCACTGTCCTGTCTGGTGTTGCCATGGAAGAGACAAAGCTTCTCACAGCGATATTTTTCACACCAGCACAGTGAGATTTACTTAAAGGATAGAGACAGCTACTGAAATCCTCTTTCACCTGATCCTAAGGTGGCCCTTATTAAGGGTTCACAGTGGACAAGGAACGGGACCTTGGGTGAAAAGTCATCATGCCTATCAGGAGCCATGCAGACACCCCTTTCTGGCAGAAGAGGTCTGGCAAGCCATGTCTGGAAAGGTGATTGGTCTATAATGAACATCTGGTAACCTCCATGGGTCTGCACCTTCTAGATGATCTAGGGGCTGGGGGCTGAGGCTTCCAGGGTGAAGAGCAGGCTTTATGTGATTGTCAGGCAAGGAGATTGCTGCTAATTGGGAAAACCTGGGGGTATGCAGTGTGGTGTCCTTCTTTTTCCATGTTGTAATATAGTCACTGTCATATGTAATCTCTCCGCCTTAATTAGGAATACTTCCTAATCCATGGTCTCTACTAAATATGTTTCTCTAATATCTTGCTATAAAAGAACTTAGTTTTATGATGTGTTTTCCCTCTGTTTTAATTAGAAACTGTGATAAAGCTATTCAGTGAAGTGGAGAACAAGGTCTTATCAAATGAAAACTTGCAAAGGCTGCTTTATGACAGAGACAGTTTGAGAAGTGATAAAATAATAATGCAAGTTCTTTCTTTTTCAACAGGCCAGATTTACCAGCACGCCCCAGACACATAACTCCTCAACAGCCACACAAAACAGCTGTAAACCTGGACTAACCAGGCTGTTAAATCGAGTTTACAGTTGCTTTGCATCACCAGAATGGCCCAAAGCAGGCCGCACATACCAATGAATATGGGCCTAATTGTACACTAATGAACGATGAAGTAGTTTAGGATGCAGTATTCACTTTGGCAGAATGAAAAAAAATCTTTATATAGAGCAGATATGTTAGAATTTATCCTGGTTTTGCTCAAGGGGAAAAATTCATCCTCTTTTATATGGATTATATGGATTATAATTAAGAAAAGCATCAGAGAAAAATTATTCAAGGTTAGAAATATAAAAGAACTTTAAGAATACATCTACTCTTTCCAGATATATTAATGCCTGCTCAGGCTGGAGTTACAAGTGGAATTCGAAGTTTAATTATAAAATAATGGTAAAAAAACCTGCTTAGGTAAGCATGTGTTTCCATTAGGGAAGAAAAATCATTACAGAAAACAAGATTAAAAGTTAATGTTGCAAATCTCATTGTCTGTATAACTTCGTTAATACTGGATAACTACTGTATATTTAGCACGGTGTTCATTGTAGAAATCTGTTAAAACAGTTGAAATGAAGTCCACCTGTTTAGTCTGTAGTTACCATAAAAAGCCCTACAAAGATCAGAGTATTTTTCAGCTCTTTAAGACACTGGTTTTCCTCTGTAAATAGGGCTTATGGCCTTAAGGCATTCACCTTGCTGGGAATCCAACATTCTTCAATATAATTTGACAAATACAGAAAACATAAAAACTCCAGATGACTGGTTCTCATTTGTATATGCAATTAATCATGCTTAAATTGCAGGAAAAAGCTAGGACAGGGCAACTCAGGAGCAGAGTAGCACATTTTCCTCTTCACCCTCCCAAGCCTTCACCAGAAGTAGTGATCTGGAGACATGATCTGGAGACATGATCTGGAGACCTGGGCCCTCTGTAGTGAAGACTCCTGCATGACACATCCCTCCAGGACACTCCGGAAGCCAAGAGGGACCTAGTCTTTCAACTTACCTTGGGGGCTCTGCCTTCCAAAATCGGTTGCCAAACCACAGTTTTCATTTAAGCAGAACTGAGCCTATTTTGCCCAGGCTAGGCATAGTCTGACTGTGGGTACATTCGTGTAGCCAGGGGCAGGCTGAGGTGAGCACAGCCTTGAGTACTGAGCCTTAGCCCACATCCATACAGACACCCAAGGCTGTGCCCGCTGTGCACGGGCCCATATCCCACCTCTCAGCTGGGTGGTGATTAGCTCAGGCCAAGGGCTGTGCTCACCACTAATACACGGCTTCTTCTTCACAGCTGAGCAGCATCCAGCCGGCCCAGAGCACGAGCACAGAGATGATGTTCGCCTGCGAAACACCGTGTAAAATATACCAGCAAAATATTACATTCACTTTGAAAACACATTATCCCAAGAGGGATAAAAAATATACCAGTTCAAAGAAAAAGCCAGCAAAATCTGGTCTTCAGGTTGTAAGATATTTAACGGTTTTCATTCCTGAGTGCTGAGCATCCCACACGTTTTCAGTGATAATAATAGCAGTAACAATATTAAGAGGAAATCAAAATCTGAAACAAAAGGCAGAGCTGAACTCAAAATACTGAGGTATTCTGAAAATTATGCACCTAAAAGGCACAATTTAGGAAATTATACTTAACCAGTGGGAATAGGAAAAAGGAGGAAAACCTCAAAAGACTAACCTCAGTCTTTTGTTGCTGAAACTACAAAAACGAATGATGATTCGGATTGTGGCATGTCATTAGAAGGAAATGTCTCTTCCCTATGAAAATGGCTTTTAGCCAACTCAAAAATACTATTTTCATGATGTTTTCTTAGGGAAAAACACATGCACAAAAAAATACATTTCCAGGGCCAATATAAAACCTTTTGATAAAAGTAACTACTTCAAACAAGCAAAAAGGTGTGGACACATTCATTAAGGACAATATTCAGACAATATTGCAACAATAATAGAAGATGGTTGTTTAACAGATGCACACTACTACTGCTTCCCTTTTTTACACCACCCAAGAGATATTTTATTATAATGAATCCAGTCAAGTCTAAATGGAAACATACTGCTAACATGTATGTGCAATTCTCTGACCATAATCCCACAAGATGTATATTGCTGCACATCCTTACAGACCAGTCTCTCAGCTAGAATAAAATGTTGTCACTACCTTGATCTCAAAAGAATAAACCCAGATTAAACACAAGGAGGATCTGGACCGTTATTTATTGTGACTATCTGTCTCTTTTTAGTGCTTCATTATTATCTGCATGGATGAGCAGATTAACTGTGTATCTCTGTCTGGGAGGATAAATAGACTTGTATCTGATATCTAGGAGGAAGGCTGGATGTTTTTCTGCATGCCTGCTCCCAGAGACTAGATTGGTTTATGGAGGAGTCTTCTGGTTCTCATTTAGGGGACAGTTAACTTTTGGGTCAGATTGCAGGTGTTTTGGGAACACTTTGACTTCTGGAAGTAAGATCTTGACATGACAGACAGGGATCAGAAAGAAAAAAAAAAAGAAGAAATAGATTACAGGGTGCTAGAGATTAGGGCTAAGTATCTGCAGGGGCAGATATTCCAGGCAGGGGCAGCCACAATTTGAGCTGCCCACAAAAGGCTATGTCTGAGCTCTCCTTCACTGCTCATGGGGTGAAAGGGTGCTTGATATGCACTGGATGCTTGGAACTCCACCGCCAGCCACCCAGGGCATTGAGGAAAGTCAAACACATGTCACTTTGAGTTTATCCCTGCATATACTTTCATGAAAACAGATGTCCTGGGGGATAGGGGATGTTCATCCCCTGCTATAACAGCATGCATTTATGCATTTATGTAAGTGCATTGGTACCAGATGGGGCTCTCACTCCAACCATTCTCCACTTAATCCATATTCTTAAAGAATATTCATCATTGAGTTAGGCACTGAAATATTTCAGGATCTGGATCTCTGTTGGGGTCAACATGGCTCAAGGTGAACCTTACACTGATTTAAAATGACTTGGAGGACAATAACTCTGACAGCAACCAGCAACCATATTTTCCCTCCCTTGGTTTAACTTCTTTAAAGAAGTTGTTTTGCATACATCTATCACATGTTAGTCTTTACACTCATCTCTGAAATATCTGAAAGTGGCCCTTTGTGGGAGCAGATCCCTGGATAACTGATCTGATCTGGTACCGTATTTCATGTGTTATAACTAACACAAAAATAATGTTAGTGTCCTGCCTTTCTGCACATCAAAATCTAGGAAGATGCAAAATAGAAACTGGGTGAGACTCCTCTAAGAGAAGTAATAGTGATCAGCTAAATAGGGACTAATTACAGGCAAAGTGGAAAGCCCACATGTGACCCCAGGAATATACCAGATCTAATAGCAAAAGAAAGCCCTATCAGGTTTCTAAGAAATAAGAGAAATCCTTTCTAGGAGATATCCTTTCTCAAGAAGAAAAAATTCAATACCACGGATTTAACTGAAAGCACTGATAGAAAATCTATCGTGAGCAGAAGCAAATAAATATATAGCACAAAAGCCAAAGGTCGGACAAGGTAGATTACTGGTCTTCCCCCTTCTAAAATAGCTTGGTTTTTACATTCCTTTAAACTTGAAGCTGCAAACTATACAAGGTGATTTTGCCAAAATCCAAGTTTGAAAAAGACTGCTGTTGGACACAGTTGAATGTGGGGTTTGTTCACACCAATGTTATGTCTGATTTTTCAACTGAACATAAACTCTTGAAATGGGTTGCAAAGTGGAAAAATAATTACGACCGTGCCATTTTCTCATGCAAAGGAAAAAATGCATTTCTTACACTATTTTGCTACAATCATTCTTGGTTAAAGATCACCTTTTGTTAAAACATTACATATGAAGAAACTTGGGAAGAGTTTTGTTTCTTCATTAGAAGTTTGGATAAATTACTTTCTTTAAAAACAATGAGATTGTCTAATAGTTCAGCTTCTGTGGAGAAAACACAGTTGTCAATCTAATCTAGTTTCTGATAAAAGCAAGCAAAGAGGTTAACTGAACTGAAGATATATTTCTCTCATAAAGGAAACATTGTATGTGTTTCAGGTATGACAGTCCTCAAAAATCCCTGCATTATGAACTTTTATCCATGTCCTGAAAGTTAGGTACACTTAGGAAGGAAAGTCTTCCTGAACTGCTATGTCAATATGCTAAGCACACATTTGGGTTGGGTTTTGTCACAGAGGTAACATTAACATTATTAATTCATAAGAAAAAAAAAAGAAAGGATCACTTTTTTTTTTTTTTTAATATTTGCTGCTATATGAAGCATGATTTATGAATAGAAAGAATGATGGATTGTATCCCATTATAGATATAATCCATGCAGTCTGGCTTATAATATTTGTCAACAAAGATTTGAGATATCTCCTACATCCAAGTGAGTTCTGAAAAAGCAATGCATCCATGTTTTCTGTATATCTCTATAAATATTCACCTGTGTTTAGACAGGCATATATATGTGTGTGTGTCTACAGACATCTCTACACTGATAAAAGGAAGGAAGTGTACCAAAATAGTGAGAAATATGTCTGAAAAAGAAATAGCCAAAACATGTTTCCCACTTGAACAACCTGGAGAGCATCAGAGAAATTTGGTTTCTTGTCAGGCTTCAGCTCTGATTTGCCACCAGAGCCCAGGATGGACACCTGTCTCCTCCTACTCTGCCAGATGCTGGCAGAGTAGTACATCTCCTGTCACTAGGTCCCTAGTGCTGAGGAACCACAGCAGGGTGATGGCAATCCCCTCTATAGTTGTCATGTCTTGAGCACATCTGTGGAGGAAGAGAACAGTGCTGAAAGACACAAAAATAGGCCGTGCTAGATAAAACCGCTTTTTTGGAGTATATGCTTCTAAACTTCAGCTTGAATATCAGTCTTACAGTTGCAAAAGTCTCTGTCTCAGGCCCTTTCAGGGCTAGAAGTGAATTGTGAGTGTCTTTGATATATCCACTCCCTGTCATAAGAAAGATCCTCTTCCTTTTCTGAGATCTACAGATTATGCAGCTCTTACATCAGTGGAATTTGACAGTTTTCCAGGACTCTTGCTTGGTCTTCTGACACTAGGACTACTGTATCTTTAGGGAGAAATATAGGTGTTTGCTCAGGAAAGGAAATAAATGTGTGGAAGTTTGGACTGCGACAAAGAGGGAAAAAGACATCAGTTTGAACCTGCTCAAAAGTTTGGGTGTTGAATGAAGTTTCTGGAGAAGAGAGTAGCAGGCAGATAAACATCTTGAAACCACTATATTAAAATTTCTAACTGAAAAGGTCTCACCTACTTGACTTCCCAGTGACAGATGAAATCACATAGCACATACATTAGAAATGTATGTAGAAATGTGTACTGATCAAAAAACAGTAGAAATTTTCCACCCTTTTGTCTTTCTCTGTTACAGCAAGAGACAACAGAGAAATGAGGCAATCGATCATAGCTTGTACACTCAGAGTCCTAAGGCTTGCAGGATGCTCTGTAATTTGTGATTTGACCTCTTGGCACCTTTTCCTTGCTGAGGTTCCTACAGAAAAAAATTATGTGCCAATGAAGAGTGACATAAGATTCATTTTCTTTGACTGCCTAGGTCACAACAACAGTTTGGGTTATTCTATAGCCATATGTGATGTCTGGGAAAGATATAGTGAGGCTCTGTGGAATTACTTCCTACAAGCATCACCAGGAAAGCCACAAAACACAACTAGGTCTATCAGAAGGAGGATTGGGTGATCCATAATACAGCAGCAAGCATAACAACATAAATATCTTGCATTAAAGGAAGCACAAAACAATCTGAATAACTGTGGGTATCACCCTGCACTGCAATTGTGACCACTGCACTGCTCCAGTACATGCAACACGTATGGTGCTACAAGACTAGTGCCATAATTTCCATGTTGCTGCCACCAGAAAAGGAATGGTCAAATTCAGCAACCAGGACAGACTGTCCTTCGGTCTGGTTAGTACTTAGTTCCACAGTGGATGTGTTTAGCCCCCTGGCTGGTGCTGGTTTGGCCTGAAAATACTGCAATGTCCTCTGGGAGATGAAGCAAGGCACTCGCTGCTGGCCTAGGATCAAGAGTTGGGAGTACATATTTGTGCACCCGTTCATTCAGCATCCTGTGCACCTGCATCTCCTACTAGCTCATTACCATTGCTTAATCAACCCTTTGTTATCCCTGGACAGTATTGGCCAGCAATCCCTTGTGTACCAGCCTCTCGCTGGGGCAGCTTGGAGGCATTCCATTTATCTGATAGTTCTCTGATAACAATAACCTTCATGGTGTCGTATAAGCCTGAGACGTAGATTGCAAGTGATATTTGCTTACACACTAGGAAGGCAGCAGTGGGAATCACAGAGGGATAACGTGCTCCTCTTATCTGGCCACCTTTGCTCTTCCTAGCAGGTCATGCATTTATTTACTGGGTACAACTGTATGTAATGAGTCCTGCCACATCCAGCAGTGATGCACTGCCCTCACGCACACACACTCACCTCACTCACTGCTCTACTATTTACTTCTGATTTATGGTCTGCTGGCAATCCACACAGAATGGGATTGAAAATGTTGCACCGAGTGAATTAATTATAGACCACTAGATTTATAGGCCACCTACTGTATTTAAAAACAATTGAACTGTGAAATTGTTAAGTGAATTGACAATTTCTGTAAGTTTGAGGGTTAGGTAATTACAAATGGCAATTATGGAAGAACAAAAATATATTAAGCAGCACTGGCAAGAATAAAAAAAACTTCTGGTACTTCAGAGGTCTGTTTTTAACTTCAGCATGTATGAGCTCTCATCAAACCAATGAATCCAAGCAAAGTATGAATCTTCAAGAAGGAAGAATTAAAATAGTATCAAATGTATTAGAAAAATATATTAATTTCTGAGAAAGCAAAACTGAAAATCAGGCTAATAATGAAATAAAACTAAATAAGAAATACTGGGAAAATAGGCAAAAGTGGGAAATTTCAAATACTAAAGAAAATTGCAAATACTAAAGAAAATATTTGTGTTAAAATAGTTGTATGACAAATATGGAGACGTATCTGGAGAAATACATTCAGTGCATCATTTCTAGAAAGATGTTTTAATAATACAGGGTGGGGCAAATAAGATAATTTGTACAGTGGCCTGAAATGAAATCCATGATTCTGGTCACGATGAGAAGAAAAATTATAATAGTGTTTTAAGCAGAAAAAATAATTAGAAAGGCTCAGATGATCTTTAACTGTAACAAAGGACTGAGTACTGAAGTCACAAATATACTCTGCTAAAAAAGTGGATACACAGACAATATTGTCACAGACCTAAGTGTTTTCTTCTCCTTTGTATTTCACCAAATAAAACTGGTGACATTTCTCTCAGACACA
>WAAG01021425.1:4632-21474 GCA_013390105.1 Tichodroma muraria
TCTGAATGTTTTTTTAATAACATCTGCAAAAGACATTGGACAATGGTCCCTCAAATTTACATTCAAATCAAGCCAAGTGAAGCATTTTAATAAAACTACATCTTGTCAATCTCACCTCATTGCATTTCCTCAGTGACATAAAGTTAGATAGGATCACACAAACCAGAAAAAGAAAAACAAGGTTTTATATGTCAGTAACTCCATATAGAAGATGTATTTAACATGAATAAAAAGAATTCATGTCCCAAATTAATGCACATTATATTCTTCCTTTAGTGGCCACTGCTTCTCCTTAAAAATAAAATCATGGCATGGAAATTAAATCATACCACACTGGAAAAGAAAGAAGAGTGAAGAAGACCTGAAGCAGCTTTTAATTTCAAATGTGCACTTTCCTGCTTAGCAATGTTTCACTAACATATCAAACATTGCTGGTCAGAAGCAGCACAGTTCAATCCTGCACATCCTTCTGCCTGAAGCAAGAGGGAGAATCATCTGATTTCAAACCAGAGCTGAAATTATTTTGTTGTAGAGGTACCAACTGCCTTCCAACTGCTGAATTGCTGATCCAGAAAAATAAATTGCAAAAAAATTGCAAAAATCACACCTGCTATATGTGTGATTTGCAAATTAAGCAAAGACTTAGTGATTAAAAAGTCGCTACTCTTCACTGGAGTTCAAAATATTCTATAGATACAAATGTAGTTTTGCTCAATATTTCAAGTGATATAGTTTCCTATATTTGCTAGTAAGTATAACAACGATAACAGTTATTTAAGTACCACTTTCTTATTGGCAAAAGTTGTGTGTATAAACACATAAAACACTAATACAGTGCTGCACTGATAGTTGACTGCATAAATAACCTAATAGCATTTATGTGGGCTGTGAGAAGCATCATTGCTGCTATAATGATGATGGCTTATTTACAAAATTTACATGGGATATTGTTGCACAGATACTTTCAGATGATGAGTATTCCCAGAAAGAATTTATGTTTCCCCTCCTTGCCTTGGAATAAATACAGTAATATTATTGTTGGCAATAACAATTAATATTGCTAATAAAATGTCTGGAGTATCCACTCAGTGAAGCCAGAAAGTCCATGGTGGCAGATACACTGCAGCGCAGCTCTTTCTGTGCTGGGAATCTACAGCCTGAATAGACAAGATAGGTAACAGAACATAGGAAGAAAGAAGGGGAAGGAGATGCACAGAGTCACACAAGAAGTCAACGAGAACAGAGGTTTTATGAACCATATGCTTGCAGCCCAACACCTGGATCACACACACTTCAGGGAAAGAGCACAGCCAGGACTCAGCCTATGTCATCCTGGAAAATCAGAGAACAGCTCCCAGCATCCCTCATCTAATCCTCCTGCTGCTTCAAAAGAAGCAGAAAACTAACAATGTAATGTTATGTTTGCATTTTATCTCATGTACCTGCCCGATGTGCCATGCCACAGAGGAACAAGCTCTGACTCCAAACAAAACCCAACCTGCTCATGTATGAAATCAAGTCTAGTAAATCAATAAAGCCCTGAAATGTAAATTGGTGCAATTTTAAGGTACATTTCCCATCCAAAGGCTGAAATGAAACACCTCATAACAGTGTTTAGTCAGAAGGAATGTTGCTAATCCCATATGGAAAAGCAGCATTAATCGGTATGTTTCTACATGCTGAAAACAAAGAAGCAGCAGCCCTGGGCAGCAAATATCTTGCAGGCTAAATACAGATCACAGTTTTCAGCCAGTATGTTTAGAATGTATCCCTGAACCGCCTGTCAACCAACGGAGTCCCAAAAGACATTCCTTTGACTAAGGGTAGCTTGCTTGGTAACTCCATCACAGACATTTTCCAGGTGCCCCACCACCACCAAGGCACCATAAAGTCAGTATTCATTCACCAAGGAAAGGCATCTTCACGAAGACACTTGCCTTGAAGAGAAGCAGCTGTATCCATGATGTCTCTCTTTTTGTTCCGTTTTGTCCTCTTGCAGAAGAGCCCCTCCAGGGAACGACATCTACCTCTTTAATCTCCTCATTTTCCTGTCTCATCAGCTGGAAAGGTGTATTGGGTCTGACCGAGGTGAAGTTCACAGCCCTCCCAGTGCTGTGCTTTGCAGCAGTAGCTGGAAGGGTGTTGGTAGCAGACCAGTGTTTTGGCTACTGCTGAGCAGCTCTGTCCCTCTGTCAGTCCTTCTCCCATCAAAGGGGATGTGGGTGGGCAAGATCCCGGGAGGGGACACAACCAGGCCACCTGACCCAAATTAGCCAAAGGGACATTCCATACCATATGACATCAGGTCAGATATGGAAGTTACGGGAGAGAGGAGGAAGGGAGGGGCATTCGTGAATTTTCGGTGTTGGCCTTCACCACGCCACGCTGAGGAGTACAGAACGTGGGAATGTCCCCATGCCTCCCTTTCAGGGGGCCAGATTGGCACTGTGCCTTGCAACACCGTGGATCTGTTGCTTCATGCTGCAGTGCTCTGGTGCGGGGTCTGGGGACCCCTTCGGGGGGCCCTTTGATGGGCCATGACACCCCGTCTGCTGCGGATAAGCTTTTCCCGGGGTGGAGGGTCCCACAGCTGAGCTGGCCCGCACAGCAGAGGATGGGCGGTCACTGGTGTCCCCGGAGCCTTTCTCACCCCGCGGCCAAAGCCTCTCTGCACCCCCTTCCCCGCCTTCGGGGTGAGGGCCTGTGCCAGGCCTCGCAGCTGATGGCCTGCGGCTGCAGTCTCCATCCCGAAGATGAGGCTTGTGCTCCGTGAATGTCCCCAGCCTGGAGCTGTCACTTTGTCTTATCTTCATCAGGGCCTCAGTCAGGGTGTGCTGGTCTCCTCTGCAGCTTTTGTAATAGTTTTTAAAGTCCTTCATGAAAACATTTAAGTCATCAACTATAATACTTCATTCTCTGACAGCTGGGGATGTTGTTGTCCATCAGACACTTTTCTCATTTGCACTTGTAATCT
Source organism: Tichodroma muraria (assembly GCA_013390105.1). NCBI lineage: Eukaryota > Metazoa > Chordata > Aves > Passeriformes > Sittidae > Tichodroma > Tichodroma muraria. Next base: position 7,607 of record WAAG01021425.1, read on the forward strand.
GAAATGGTGACAACTAACAAGGATGTTTTTCAGTCTAGGGAAAATCTGGACAGGTTAAAAAAAAAACCAAACCAAATAACCAAAAATATTTTTGCTCGATTAAGATTAGGACATGGTTTTGAAAGAGTGTATTTGGAAAGAGAAAGGAAAATACTCTTGTTGCCTGTTCTTGGTTACAGAGAACTTCCACCAGTATTCTGATCCCAGGAGACATCTTTCTCTCATTTCCATTATGTCGGTTAAATTGGATTATGCAGGGAATCTGGATCCTGTGAGGAACATCTCCTTTGACTCTCACTCCTTCCAACCTCCCTCCGCAGCCCTGGTAAGGCTTTAGCTAATGTTGAGGTGTTTAACAAATGAATTGACCTTTATGCACTGTGTCTGTCTTCCCCAAGAACGTACTCGTGGAAATTTGTCAGCCTCACAGCGTACAATCTTATCATCAAGGAAAAAAAAACTGTATTGACAAAGAGTCTATACCCAGGTTTGTACTGGTACTGTTACTAATTTAATGTTGTAAGGCAAAATTTTTTATGACTTAAAAAAGATCTGAGCATACTCTGCAACAGTAGATTTTATGTGGGTTTCTCTCTGGCAGCTGGCTCTGGTTTGTAGTCCAGGCAAAGGCATTTTTTGGATCATTAACATTGCCCTGTGACTGAGATTTTTTCCTGCAATGGTTGTTTGCTTGGATAAAACTGTCCAGGTATTGAGAAAATGAGTAATGTGTTTCAATCACGCTTAGCAGATCTAAAGGGTTAGCTTCCCCTTGCTGTAATGTATGGCTTTGGCTGCGTTAGCCCAAAATGAATTTAAGATGGATTTCCTGAAGGAATGGTTCATGGCATATAGTATGGCTGCTGAACAGAATTTCTTAGGGTGAGAGCATCCCCAACCAATGCACTCAAAGGCTGCAACTGCTGAACAAAGTCAGCATGAGAACATCCCCTTTGTATAAGCAGATGTTCCAAAACATCTGTTAACAAAAAAATTAACCATTTTGAAGGGCTCAGAGAAGTAGAGAAATACAATCTCTGAGACAGGAGCTGCGACAGAATCCATGACTATGGTCATTTATACACAGGTGGTCTCAGTATGCAGGGGCAAGAGTTGACACCATCACAGCCATAATGAACTGGAGAAAGTCACATAGAGACATAAGGATCAAGCACTGAGGAGTGTTATTCTTCCTCTCCTAATTGACAGACCCACTTGGGCTAAAAGACAGGTTACTCCCTTCCCATGATAAGGATTTCTCCCTTTGATTATTGCCTGGAATTTATAGTTCAAACTTTTCTGAATTCCAAAGGGGCAGTAACAGTCACAAGTCTTGTTTGCTGCTTAGCTATGAAGAGCAGGCATGGATGCAGAGTGATATTGATCAACAAATGTGACCCATTAGTGGCTCTCCCTCGGACTTGTTTGGGATGCCAGTTCCCACTCACCGTTCCTGTTTTTAGGAGATTACAGGCTAATTTGCCAGAGCTGAGAAGCTATGGGCTGTCCCTCACAGGGCTGGCTGCAGATCAGCATTGTGTGCTTGAATAAAGACCAAGGAAAAGGGAGTCTTTAGTGGGAATACCCAAATCCATCACAGAAGAACGTAATCAGAAGTATCTTTATTCCTTTATTTAATGTTGCAATATTACACATGACCAGCTGTAGAAATTTTGTATTTTTCACAGAAAATGTATTTTCAGCCCCCAAATTTCAATTTGTCATTATGTGTGAATAGTTAACACTGCTTTATTCCTAACTTGGTGTTAGGAAGAACTAAATATGCACAGAGACTGATGGACTATTAAAAACCTAGATCAAATAAAACCCTAAACCCCCAACCCCCCAAAAATATTTTGCAATCAGCAAACAGCAAGAGACTATTATATTTCTAACATTCTGTTGCAGGCTGGGGAAAGGGCAATCTAGAAGGCAGCATAGTATTCTCAGGCAATCACAGAGCTGGGATTTATTTTACATTCATGAAGGCACTATGGCATAAATCATAGCCATCATGGAGCCTTTCTAGAAAGCCAATGCATGTGCAGCTGCTCCACTTGATACTCTGGTGGGGAGAAGTTGAAGCCATGTTTGATGTTCACCTCGATCTACACTATTGTTTTGATGTAGGGTTTTTTCCAGGAGGATTGCACAAGAGAACCTTCACACCAGAAAGGGTTCTGTCACACTGGGTTTAAATTGAGAAATAAGCCCTGAAAGGCTCTCTGACTCCTAGCACCAATCCAAACATAAGGCAGCACAACACCTGCAGCCTTCTCCAAAGCCTGACAAGCATTGAGACCACTAAAAGAATTTATAGCTAGCTCAAGTCTACCAGATGTGTTAAATTTACAGCTGTCTAAAGTATCAGAGTTGGTATGATTTACCATCAGCTCCCCAATGTCTACTACATGATTTAAATCAATAAATGTTTACAGGAATGCGACAGTCGAAGTAGCTCATGAGCTTTTTTAGTATCTGTACAGGGAACTGGCAGAAACTCAACATAAGCCTAGGCAGAATTTGTTTGTGGGGCTTACTAGTACTGTTTGCCCCAACTGCAGCAATTATTAACCATGACTAGTAATTAAATAAGCTTATTTATGCGTTTGTAGCTCGATGGTGGCATGTATCTTAGCAATTTCAAGGCTGAGCTGGCTTAAGAAAGAAGCATTTGTAAATCTAAGAGCTTCTTTCTTATTGTTCATAGAGCTGATGGTGAGCCTGCCAGTAAGCACTATGGGGCTTACCTCCCTCCTCAGGTAGCATTGGCATTGCCAGATCTCTTCTCTTGACATCCTCTTGCTGGGAAAACCTGTCTCTGTTTTCCTTTCAGTCTGTGTTTTCAAGGGCATGTTTGCCCTTTCATCCAGGTCATTGTGTATTTCTTCCCCATCCAGAGAGTGGGTTCCTCAGGTCCTCGGTGATGCCATGAGCTATTTGAGTCTGCTATGCCCACCTGCTTTCCTGAATTCCAGCCCAGCAATGCTGCTTTAAGCAAGCTCAGCTTCTGACCCACTGCTAAGCCAAAGTTTACCAAGGCTGTAGCAGACATCAGCTCCAGCCTCCTGTCAAGCTCACAGATACAGAACCATTTCCACCTCAGCAGCACCCCCAGATGTCTGTGGTTTTCATCAGGGACCCCAGCACATCATTTCAAGATTTTCACAATGGAGGACTGGCCTTAGTGAGATTCTTTTACAAAGAAGGGAAGGAAACAACTAGGCAATTTCATACAGCTAAACAGGTACTCTTGGTTTCATCATGCTTTAATTTATCACATGCATGAGGATTCAAAAGTACTGAATTCAAATGCACAGTGTAATTCACATCACTTACTCTGCATTAGTATGCTGATTCCAATAAACCTATACAAAAAGTAAACCAATTTGAAAGAAAAAGGAAAGGAATGCAAGTGTTCCTACACAACAATAAATCAAACCAGCTCTCTGCTATTCTTCCCAGCAAAGAGTTGCAGCATGGACAGATGCTACTGCCACCATTTAATACTAATAAAAGGACAACCCCAGCACCCTAAACTAATCTTAAGCTGTCGTGAATGAAGACACAGACCCTCTTGCTTCCAAAGAGAATCTAGTTTATTGCCATCATGCAAGGCCTTATATGCTGTACGACTATGCTAGGCTTTTATATGTGCTAAAAATACTCTGGCTAAAATGATCCTTAGCATTCTTTGTTAACTAAACAAACACACACTGGCCACATGCCACCTCCTATGTTGCTGTCCACGCATTCCTCTGGCCAACTAGCACTCGGATGAAGCATTGTCCAAGGGAAGCTTACGTGACTTGGTTTTGCCTTCATGACACCTGTACATTTCCCACAGTGTTTTTTGTGGATTGTCAGATAGCAAAAGGGAACAAAGTGAGCCAAGGCCTTCTACTTGTTCTGTGAGACTTTTCTTGTCTCCCACGTTAAGCCATCTGTATGAAACTAAGAGCACTAACCACGTTGCAACTCTTTCAGTATAATAGCATACCCAAAGTAATTGGGAATCACTATGATGATAAATATAACGAATATGAGGAGTTGCACATTTGCACCCTGAAATTTCAGATGAGCTTTTGCCTCAGGGGACTGAGGCAGCAATGTAATGCAAGAGATGCAAGGTCCTGAAATTGTCAGCAGCAAAAATACTGGTCTGAGAGGGAGCGAGCTCCACCATAAAGGAAAGGATAGTCTAAAAGTGCATTTTTTTTTCACTCTCGATAAAACAAAAAAATGAAATATACTTATTTGTCATATACATATATGTTGAATATAACTAATTAATTACAAATGTAAGTGTCTAAAATTTAATTCTGGTTCACTTAGAAATGGTGATTTATTTCTTTTAAACAATGCAACAGTCTTCTGTTTCCATATACTAGAAGTGGGTCCAAAGAGATAAATGGTTGTGCTTATTGTTTTCCTCAGTAAAGGAGAAAGGCGATTTGGTCAAGACAACAAGCAACAGTTGTTATTAGCCATGATACAATGATTTTCCTCTGAAACAGCAATAATAAATAATTTCTTATGCTAGTGTATTCTTCCCTGGTTAGTGAAGCTCTCTTGACTAAATTGCAGTCTGTCAAGCAGTGTATTAAATAATCAAGAGTATAAACAAACTGCCAGTAAGTCAGATGAATGTGTGGAGTTTCTTTTCTTTCAGATCAAGCAGCAATACACTCAAAAATCTTGTTAGTGATTATGAAATAGCCTTATTAAATGAAGTGCAGTACGTTTTCCCCCTTCTGTATGGTGTTTTTGTTTGCCTCCCTGCCTACTACTGGGTGTTTTATTGTCCCCCAAATGGGGTCAGCCAGGGCCTTTTTCTGAGTGGTTACAATTAATCCAGGTGGTTCGAGTGAAGCTTTGCCAAGTGCATTGCCAAGCTCTTATCAATACTAAATTTGTCCTGCTATCACGTTGTCCATTCTCTCTGCATTGTTAGTTTGCAGAGATCACGTATGAAGAGCCTACAAACAATGATCTGTAAATCCCTGTGGACTCCTCAGCTTTGGGCAACAGTAGCTAGTCCAACATCTCAGCAAATCCTGATTTATAGGGAGCAATTCCTTCCCTTTCACACCTTCCAGCTGCATATAGATCATGAAGTTGTTCACCCATCAAAGAACATTTTCTGTCTTCAACGTGAGGCTCCGTGTATACTGACTCTGCAAGTGCTCACAGCGCCAGCTTGTACTTGCTAGGAAATTTCCTTATTTCCTGTCACTTTGTTCATTGTCTTTGTCCATGCTCCAGCGTTTAGTGATTTTGTGTTACCTTCTCCCTGACACAGCAGAACAGAGCAGTCAAAGGCCAGAGCAAAAATACTGCAGACAAAGCCAGCCATGTCACAAAGCATTTGCACTTGTGTTCCTTTCTAGCATGTGAGTTTAACTGAGATGAAAATATTTCTATACTGATAAACTAGAGTAACTTTGCTTATCCCACAGTCTTCCTACAGGAAATAAAAGCCATGAAAACTGTGAAGCATCACTATGTGTGGACACAATCAAGGCCATGAGGAGGGCATGAAGCTGTGAATCTTCCACCATACACAGCTCTTGGTTATTTATACCTCAGTGAATTTTGCTGAATTTAGAAAAGGAAGATGAAGAAAAAAAACCCCTTGATTTTTATTACAGGTTTCATAATAAACAGCAGCAATAACAATGAAATTCTGGGTTTCCTTGACCTTAAGCAAAGGACAGGAGGGAGGAAGTGGTGCTTGCAAGGATATTTTAAAGAGCCCTGTGCCCTTTGTTTTGCTTCTCCAGAGCTGTTTGGCAACCTCTGATGAAGCAGGTACCTGCCCAAGCTGAAAGTGTGTTCCCAGCCCATTATATTGGTGATGAATCGTAACTGGTTATGCAGGTACTCCTTCTAAGAAATTTGAAGTAATTTTTACAACAAGCATTCAGGGACTTTCAAATAAACAACATAAATGACCATTTTAGTGAATATGAGAGTGCTATACCTCTGTTTGGGTATCAAGGAAACAGAAGTAATTCAAATAAACCTTAGGGAAGTGAGGAGGAAGCCAACCCGAGGAATAAATGTCACTTTTATTGAACTGGCAGGCAGACTGTGAAATCCCATCTGAGGAGCTGGAAAGATACATTTTTTCTGCATTATTGCATTCAAATTCTGCAAGAGTAAATCAGCTGTCCTTAAAGTGACTCTGAGCAAGTATAAGTGTGGCACTCTGTGCTGGATGAAATATAGAAGCCATGAATTCTTCCTTGGTGTCAGATTGACAGGGCTTTTTGTATTTGATTTTTTAGTGTCTTCTCTATGGGCAGTTGAAGGACTTTATTTTAAAAATAATTTATAAAATGTCAAGATTTTTGATTCCATGAGACCAATTCCTTTATCTGCATTGACTCAATAACAAATAAGCAATTTTGAACATTGAGACTAAATTATAAAGTTACATAGACTTCACTGCTGATGGAGGTATAAAACAGTACAGCCAGCCTTTCTGAAAAGGAATTTTAATGTATCGTTCAGGCTTGGATTTCAAAGCTGTACTTTATCTTAACAACTAACTCCCAGACAATAAACAAAGAAAAATAAATAGAACCCTAAAACCTGACCAGAACTGCTGCTTGTCATGTTCTGAATTTGTCACATGTATGCATTGCATAAGGCATTCACTGGCACACCATTTCCCACACCATGCTCTGCTGTAAACAACTGCAGTACACGCTGTTTTCTTCCACCAGTGAATGACACCTCAGTCAACAGCTTATTTGTCTTTGGCTTTTGTTTTTGACTCCCTCTAATCCATGTTTTTCTTTATATACTTCTTACATGCTATGGAATCTGGAGTAATGTTGGGGTTTTTTTCCTGAAATATTACTGAACCAAGAACTCTACCTAATATTCCTGCTTCTTTACAAAGAGATAGCCTGCCCCAATATAACTTATGGCTTAAGCAAAAAGTACTTAATTGATTATGAAGTAGTTCCCCTGCAAGTACTCCTTTTTCTGTATGTAAACCTTTGAAACTTGAACTTGTTTCTGAAAAAAGCCTGCCTAATAATTCATAGAAATGAAGGCATGCAGCCTGCAAAATTATTCCAAAAATTCAAGGGCTGCAACTTCAATCTCTGCTCCGTTTATTCTGAGGGATTTTCACTACCACAGGGATTTTCAAAGTACCTTCAAGAAATTACATTCAAAAAAACACACTGCCTTTCCAATATTGGAACTAAACCCAAATATTACCTACTGAACGTTTACAGACATTTTGAAGTCTCTGCATTCTCCTGCCTGCAGCGCTGCATCCAGCTCTGGGATCCCTAGCACAGGAAGGACATGGACTTGTGGGAGGGTCCAGAGAAGGGACACAAAGGTGGTTTGCAGGACGGAGGTCCTCTGTTATGAGGCTGAGGGAATTGGGATTGTTTAGCCTGGAGAGGAGGCTCTGGTGCGACCCAATTGTGGCATTTCAGAAAGGACCTGATTTATAAGGAGAGGTCTGATAAATAAGGAGAAATCTGGATAGCAATGGTTTACAAGATTATGGAGTGACAGGACAAGGGGGCATGGATTCAAACTGAAAGAGGGCAGGTTGAGACCAGATATTGTGAAGAAATATTTTAATGTGAGGGTGGTGAGGCTCTGACACAGGTTGCCCAGAGAAGCTGTGGCATGGGTGTTCACGGCTAGGTTGGATAGGGCTTGGAGCAGTCCAGTCTAGTGGAAGGTGTCCACGTCCACGGCAGGGTGGTTTTACTTCAAACCTTCAAAGTCCTTCCAAGCCAAACCATTCCACGCTTTCCCGAGTTGCTGCTCTAGGTGCTGCGAAGAGACAAAGAACAAAACAAAACGAACAAAAACAAACAAACAAAGAAACAAAAAAATCCCGAAAACCCCCAAGCAAGCAAGCAAGCAAACAAACAAACAAAACAAAAAACAACAAAAAAAACCCAACCCCCCAAAAGAAACAAAAACCCAAACCAAACAAAAAACCAAACCACACACTTATCTTTGTTTATTGCTCTATTAGGACAGGACAGAGCCAAACCCTGGGGCAAGAAACGCCCATTTCGGCCGACAACAAGCTTTTATCCTTTTTTATGCCTAAGTCGCTTCTGTCCCGCTCCATCCCTTCCGTCCCCATCGGCGCTATCGGCGTTCGGCGCATCGAGTGCTCTGGGAGCGGCCGTGCCGCCTGCGCTGCGTGCCGGCAGGCGGGGCGGGCCGGCTGCCATCGGGACCGCAGCACGGACGGGAGCGGGGAGGCGAGGCCGTCTGCCATCGGGGTCCAGGAGCTAGGATCCAGGTGGGCGCAAGGAGGGGCGGGCTCGGGGTTCCCTCTCTGGACTTCCTGCCCCGCCGTCGCGGCCCTCGCCCGCCCGGGAAGGGCAGGAGCGGGGCGGGTGTGCGGCCTGCGGGCGGNGCTCTGCCCGCAGGCAGGTTCGCGGGTGCCGCCGAGAATGGACATAAGGCCGAACCACACCATCTACATCAACAACATCAATGACAAGATCAAGAAGGAAGGTACGAGCGGCTGCCGGTCGCCTCTGGAGCGGGGGGGTTGTCCAGTGAGGCGTGGCCATGCACTTGCACGCGGCACTTAAAAAGGGGCTTTTAGGAGCTCCCGGAGGTCTCTCAAGTGGCGAGCTCTAGGCAAACGCCTTCTTGTAATGAAACAGTAGCTAAAGCAAAAAAATGCATCTCCCACTAGATCTGGTTGCTCAGATCTCCCTACGGTCCGGTCTTGAACGCTTTTCAGGGATGGGGAGTCTGCAACCTTTCTGGGCAACCTGTTCCAGTGCCTCGCCACCCTGACAGTAAAGAATATTTTCCCAGTATCACATCTATGCCTTCTCTCAGTTTGGAGCCATTACCCCTTGTCCTGTCACTCCAAGCCCTTGTAAACAGTCCATCCTTTAGGCTCTCTTCAGGTACTGGAAGGCCACAGTTAGATCACCCCTAAGCCTTCTCTTTTCCAGGCTGAACAACCCCAAATCTCTCAGTCTTTGCTCATAGGAGATGTGCTCCATCCCTCCATCCCTGTAATCAACTTGGTGGCCTCCTGGACTTGCACCAACAGGTCTGTGTCCCTCCTGTGCTGGGCACCCCGGGCCTGGTGCAGCACTGAGCCGGGCAGAATCCCGGCCCTCGCAGCGTGCTGCCCACCCTGCTTTGGATGCAGCCCAGGACGTGCTTGGTTTCTAGGCTGTGAGTACACGTGTCCAGCTCATGTCCAGCCCCTTCTCCACCATCACCCCAAGTCTTTCTTCCCAGTGCTGCTCTCCATCTGTCCATCTCCCAGCCTGGATTGGTTGATACGGGAGGTTGCCCTGATCCAGGTTTAGCACCTTGAGCTTGGTCTCGTTAAATCTCGTAGGATTGCCATGGGTTAAATACAGGGTGTTAAATTACCTGTTAAGATTACAAATTGCCTTCTATTTTAACACAGGTCTTAAAGGAATTCTTAGGGAAAGTGTTTTGATAGAAAAGCTTTTTTTCAATAAAACAAATACCATACTATACTGAGTCAGGAGCAGGTGAAGAAAGTGACAGTGGACTGGTATTACCAAGTCTCAGCAGCAATAAAGAAGAGGCAGCATTCTTACATTGCTAAAATAGTTCAAATGTAAGATTTTTGTGTTAGAATGATTACACAGTACAGACTATTTATTTAGTTTGATTTGGAGAGTACTGAGATTTAATTTGGCATGTATTCAGGTGATTGTAAGTAATTAAAGTAAATCCAATGCAGCTTTAAGATGCAGTAGTCTCATACAAAAATCCAAGATTTGTATCCAGAATATGAAAAAATATTTCGTGTGAGTGAGAAAATTGATTAAACAGTTGCAACCAAAATTTCCAGCTTTAATTTAGGTAGTTACTATTTTGCCACATTCTTGTTTTACGTCATATCTCTTTACTGCTGCTTGTTTCAGTTTTGATTTTCTGATCAGTCCAAGATGGCTGTCATGTGTCATGCTTGATTATGTGAGTGTGTGTGTATGCACATGTATGAAAATATGTTTTTGCATACCCTTAATGTAGTTGTTGCTCCCTCGGAATGGTAGCATTTCTGGCACTACTGCTTCTTCACTACCTGAATCCTTGTGGTATGAAACCAGATGTTGCACACCAGCTTACAAAACCTGGACAAAGAAACTTGTACTGATGCAGCAGTTTTGACAGACTCATGTACTCGCTGTGTGAGCTAAAGCTTGTAAAAAACCTTGTTCCCAAAGGACAGCAGACTCAGTAGAAGTGGAATTTTGCATGTAACCTGTTAGAATCTGTTTTTTCCCTTGGTCCCCAGAGCTGAAGAGGTCGCTGTACGCGTTATTCTCACAGTTTGGTCATGTGGTCGACATTGTGGCTTTAAAGACCATGAAGATGAGGGGACAGGCTTTTGTTATATTTAAAGAGCTTGGATCATCTACCAATGCTTTGAGACAGCTACAAGGCTTTCCGTTTTATGGGAAACCAATGGTAAGTTATTTTGTTTCCTTTGTAAAGAAGCAAAATATCCTGATGGTGTGATACAGTGTTTTGGTACTTGCACCTTGGGAATGAGCTATCCTATGTAGTTGTTACCAAACGATTGCTCAGTCAGGTCCCATCCTGATGAGTGTCTGCATTTGTGCAAGCTGGAGGGATGCTGGAGAGACTGCAGTTACAGCACACACACTTTGAACTTACTATTTATATTTCCTAATGAGGGGCTTTCTGTTATTCTATGCTGGGTTAAAGTTTTTAAGATCTTAAATACTTTTATTTTACTCATCATGTCTTCCATTGAACTGGTTAAATTAATTCTGTAATGTTATTGAAATTAGATTAGTTTTCAGTTACTTTATGTAGGGTAACATTAGCTGCTCTTAGATTTGTAATGAATAGCTAGAATGTGATGCTTCTTTTTTGACATAACGGTGAGGAGGGTGAAGATCTCCAGTTTGCTTTCCAGATGTGACCAGTGTTTTTTTTTTTTAAATTGATGGCTAGTTCTGCTTGACTGTAGATCACCAAACCAAGTAACTGTACTTCAGTGAAACAAATATAGTTCTGGTTGATAGAACATGATTTAGAAATGTATTTCATAACATGCAGAATAGCACAGTTGACCTGCTTTGTTCTCACCTGCTTGGATAATTAGCATCTCTTAATTCTGCAGCTGTTGGTAACAATACATGCAAATGTCCCACGACTTCAGCAATGGATGGGTACATTACCACTGGCTCTCAGCTGATGGCTTTGTGCACTGAAGAGAGCAGTTGTGCTGCTAAACCACAAGCTGTTTGCCTTAGCACCTTCAGATTCTCTAATTAAATCCTTAACACAGAATTTTGCAAGCTCAGTCTGCCATTTATCCTTAAGGAGTTTTGTGCTCAGTAGGACTCAAAAAGAAATAAAAAGGTTAAGGCTTCAAAAGCTTTCAAATGTACTTCCCTCTTGGAACATTGCCTGCAGCCTGTATACTCTAAGCACTAAACAAAAGCATTAAAAAAAATCTTAAGCTGCTGTGTAGCTTTGTATCGAGGTAGTCTCTGATAGGAAAAACAATAGGATTGTGTGTATAAATAATGATGTTGCACACTGGTATAGTTATACCTGCATCTACTTAACCTTCAGCTGTGAGGGGCTTTTGTCAAGGGAACAGCAGCATTTATGCAATCCTGTTGGGATTAAAGTGAATACTTGCCTTTTCTCTTTAAGAAGTTTGAGTTTTGCTGAATTTCTACAGAGATCTGAGAAATCACTGTCAAATTTTAACTCCCCTTAAAATGGGATTGAAAACTCACAGTTTTAATAGAAGCTAGTCCCAATTTTCTCAAATGTCCTCTGCGTAGCTCAAATGTATCTCTGTAGGTGCTACCTTGACAGACGTTAAAAAGATGTTGTTAACTAAAGTTCTGATTTCAATGAGCTAAAGTTAGTAATTTCCATATTAGGGGTTTTTTAACTGTGTTCAGAAGTAACTGTGAGAATTGGTTACTCTGTACGTGTACCTGCACTTTATAACAATGTTTTTAATATAAAAAGTTCCTGCAAAAATACAGTGTAAATACACAGTTGATGAAAGTGGTGCAGAATGTTCAGTATTACTAACTGCAGAATACACTCTGTTTTTCTTTTTTCTTTAAAAAGCGTATTCAGTATGCGAAAACAGACTCCGATATCATCTCTAAAATGCGTGGGACTTTTGCTGATAAGGAAAAAAGAAAGGAAAAGAAGAAAGCCAAAACTCTGGAGCAGTCAGCAAACGCACCAAATAAAAAGGTTATCCAGGTAAGCTGCTTCTCTGTTTAGAAAAAGTCAAAACAAAACAAAACAAAAAAGACCCCAAGAACAATTAAAAAAACCCCACAAATCTATTCTAAATAATTTTTTTTAGGACTTGATGTTGTCTTTTGTTACTTTTCTTTTCCCTAAATTGGGGTCTATTGATTACCTAGAGCTCTTGAGCATTTACTAGAAGTTGAAGGAGAGGGGGTTGCTTATGTAGTCATTGCTGTTCCTTTTTTTTTCTTCCTTTGCTATTACCAGATGAAAATAAAGATGTAGGGCAAAGATGCAACAAACCAAAGTAGAAACTAACCTCTTTTAAGAAAAGGAAAAAAAGGAGAGTGTGCTTGTCTTTAGTACTGGCTTCAAGTGCTCAACCAGCTTTTCTCTTCAGTATTTTACTGCCGTGTTGCCCAATAAGGACAGAAGAATGGTATATGAGAACAAGACAATTCATTTACATTACATATTAGATGTTAGATTAACAGAAGTTAGGTTGGAATTTATCCCCACTTAGGGTTGGCTCGCCTAAAGTAACAACATTTAGTAGTTTTTGTGCTGAAGTATAGCAGAAAACTTCAAGTCACCTGACCAGATCCCCACAGTTTATATTTTGGACATGATATTCTGTACTATGGAATATCCCTTTGGCCAGTTCTGGTCAGCTGTCCAGGCTCCCTCCAGGCTTCCTGTGCACCAGCTCACTAGCAGAGCATGGGAAACAGGCAAGTCCTTGATGTAAACAAGCACTACTTACCAACAACCAAAACATCAATTTGTTATCAGCGTTACTCTCATACTAAATTCAAAACACACTTTACTAAGAAGAAAATTAATTCTATCCCAGGTGAAACCAGGATTCCTGTCTAGGCCTTCATTTTCAAAACTACTTCCTCCCTGTCTATTAAATAAAATCCTGTAATATGGAGAAATACTTGACTCAGCCATTAGATTGATCAGATAGTACTGACGTTACTTCTGTTGATTGCCTGGTTTTGGAGCTAAGCAGAATTCACACGCTTTGTTCCCTTTGGGAAGTATCTCATAGGCACCAAATGTTCCTTGGGTTGCAGCTCAAAAGAACTCTTAACATATGTCTTGAATTGTAGAGAAATGTGGTGATACGTGCCTGTTTATTTCTAATGGAGCACCTTTGTAAAACTATTTTGTACTTGCTAGGGAGCAACACAGAATTCAGCCAATGCCCCAGGGACTACACCACAGAATCAGGTAAAGTTTTTTATTTTTATCACTAAAAGCACTAATGTTTATAACTGTTCTCTGAATAATAATTTGTTACACTTGGAAACTTGAGGATATATTTTACAGCTTTGGTTTTGTCCTATGAGACATTTGTCTAACAGCTACGTGACAGTAAACAAACGAAACAAATCCCCTTTTTACTATATCTGGTTGACAGAAAGTGAGAATCTGCAGTTTCTCATTACTATACAGAAAACAGCACTGTTACCAAATCATACTGGATTCTTAAATTTGGACTGTGCTTAGTTAGTATCAGTTGAAGGATTCTTAATTTTTTTTTTTCATTGCTAATAAGTTCCCTGTAACTTACTTTGTTCTAGCAGCAGATAAGGAAAAGG
>WAAG01021426.1:0-32500 GCA_013390105.1 Tichodroma muraria
GTATTTTAACTGCATTTGGATAATTTTTAATATAAAGGGAACTGTAGTGGTGGGCAGGCACTAAAAACAGTGTTCAAAACAGCAGCATCAGTCCCAAGTCCCTGTGCAATGGAGCAATTTCAGTGCCCGTATGATGTGAACTAAGAGTGACTTGTGAGCCGGGAAACATGAGTTCTTAACTTGCCTGTGGTCATACAGCACATTGATTTCCCTTCTTGGTGTCTTAGTGGTTTCATATGGAATATGGTGCTGAGGACACTTACCTTGCTCTGGGAAGCCCTTCCTGATCTGTGTATGTTTAGCAGTGTTATGCCTGCACAGCGTGCTCTGTTCTTAACTGCATTATCTCTGTGTAGTAACACAGAAAACACAGAAGGGTAAAAGGTTTGAAATGCGGACACATTGAAAATCCTGAAATAAAGTCTTGCTGTGTGGTGAATAACTGAAACACTGACATTTTGGCACTTGATGGTTTTAACAATACACTGAAACTATCCATTTCTTACTGTTTTGTTTTTTGAAAGTGAGATAATTGTGGTCCATTTCAGGTAAAATCTTAAAATAAATGCCTCAGAGGCACCAAATAAAGCAATTTTCTTGCTCTAAACTCCACTCTTGATTCTCATATAATGTGAACCACATGCAGTTGCTGATATGTATGTGAGTGCACATTATGTGTTCCTGTATGAATCTGGAGGTGGTGCATTTTAAAATTACACATGAAGAATGCTGAGCTTATGTGAACAGGACAGGCTTTTATGGCTTTGAACTCGTTCTCAAGTGAGCCATGCAGGTAAGATTGAAGGTTTGAGCAAGAGTTTGCTGCTATGCAACTCGTCCCTTTGGTGGATGATACAGAGTGATCTTCTAGGAGAACAACTCCTTAAACTGAAGGAAGATTCAAATGAAGACATTTTGAATTAAGATAAAACCATGAAACAGAATATAGAACCTGTAATTGCTGCAGAGTATTTGCTTGTTTGGTGAAAATGCTGTTTTCTGAAAGCATTTTAAGGTGCTACTTTAGCAAACCAAAAGCAGTTACTGGTGTGCCTGATTATGTGTGTGAGCCAAGGATGATATTAAAGAAATACTGCACAGGACTTGGACAACAGAATTTTCTTATTTCTTGTACTCCCCTCTACAATTCAGAGTGCTAGACCAAACTTTCCTAGGATCAAAGTTCAAGCAGTTTTGCATGAACTACAGGGTGAGTTTCAGTCCTTCCAGCCACTGCTGGAAGTTCCCTCTTGTTTGCAGATGTGAAGCAAACCGACATGCTGGCATTTCTGTTGTTCATGGATTTCATCTGCAGATCTGGGGAGAAGTGCATTTGCAGGATTAAAGTGGAATTAAGGAGTTGAATAGCTAATTCAGCTAAATAGCTGAGAGATTAGAGGAGAATCAATTGATTGGGAAGGTGCTGATACTGTAATCACTATTTTAGTTAAATAATTGGGGAAAGGCCATGTAGGAGCTGGAGCTGAAGTGCACATACCTGCATCTTCCGGGGAAGGACTGTTTGGAAGCTCCGAAGTCAGGTCTTGGGATTGAGTGCATGGACACAGCTACGTGTGATGTTCCTTTCCCTGTGTTATGAGCAGCTCCTTCTTTCAGTCAAAGATCAGGTCTAAAACGGTGCAAGTACTTAGTATCCCTTATGCTATGAAATACCGTCTTTGCTCAATTACTGGAAAGTCACCCTCCCACAGGGAGCCACGAAGCTGTAATGGAGTTGAACACAAACATTTGTTTTGTTTAAAAACCCTGGTGTAACATTGCTGTGCAACTTTGGATATGTCAGTTCCTGTAAACGCTCTGAGCCTGAGACCAACAGTGCAGAAAGCGTTGGAAGAACCCGTTGTGGAAGCGAGGTTTACCAACCTCTCCAATGTTTCATGCTGGCTTCAATGATCTCCATGGCTCCCTGCTTCTGTGAGGGCTTCCAGCTTTCTGCTTGTGACATCTCTCCTGATGTGCTCAGACAGAGGGAATATGCAAAAGGACGGCTGCGGCTCTGTGCTCAGGAGATGTCATCTCCGATGGATGTCAGGCAGAGGAGCAGCAATTAAGGCTCCAGCCGACTCTGCTCAAGCTCCAGGCACACTGGGGGAGGAGAAGAGAGGAAAAGAAGGTATAAGGGAAAAGTAAGGTAGTGGGAAAAGGGGGGAGAGAAGGAGAGGGGGAAGAAAGGGAAACTGCAGTGTGGAAGAATGGGGAATAAGAGCAGCATAAAAATATGAGGAAAAAAATGAAAATATCTTAAAAGAGGGAATAATAAAGAGCGGGGGAACAGGAAGGAAGTAAAGGAATGAACATGTGGCTTTGGTGAAAGAGGAGGTGGCAGAAAGAGACAAGTGGCAAGGAAAACCGTGGAAGCAGGGAGATGAGGGCAACTTGAGTGTTTTTAGCTGCTTGCTGCTGGTGGCAAAAGGAGCCCATTGTCCCATTCCACCAATTGTGGTGCTGGAGAATCCCTTTATACCTGAGTTACAGTGAGCTACCAGTGTAAATCAGCTGCTGTTTTATAGTTGTGTGTCAGTGGGGAGAACCATTGAATTACTTTCAAAAACAACTCATCAGATGCATTCAAAACCCCAGTTTGACAGTGCTCAGAATTAATGCTTAAAATTAAGACTTGGAACAGCAAGCTAATCAATTTATATCTCACGTGCTGTGCCATGAAAACTATCTGTTACTAGAAGCGATACAGGGATCAGTCCCTTGGGAAACTAAAGTACTGAAAGATTTTGAGATTACAGCTGAATTAAGAGTTGAATGTTCTTTATGAACCCCAAATGTTTTCATAACAAAATTACTAGATCTTTCCCACCTTTTCCATTTTGTTGTTTGAATACGAAGAGGTTTCCATCTCTTCCAGCTGTTCAGTCTCTGACTTTGGGGTTCTCTTTCTTGTTCCCTGCTGTTTGGCATTATCAAGACTTTCTTTTCTAGCAACTCTCATTTATCTGGGATCTTCTATTCTGTATCTGTTTTGAAATACTGTGCTGGAGCTGAGTGTACATTTTTTGTCTTCACCTATTTTTAAATACATTATTACTCTCTTGAGGAATCCAGTGCCCTTGTCCCATAATCCTACTTTGGTAGCTGATCTAGGAATGGGTGAAAGTTCCTGGGTGATGACCATCATAAGCAATAGAATCATGGAATTGTTTAGATTGGAAAAAACATTTAAGATCATCAGCATCACTGGTTCACTCTTTCTTTGCCCATTCCGAATTCCTGACTGGCTAAAAGAAACCAACTTCTCAAAAACTTTCCAGAGCCTCTTGGTGTACCATTTATTAAACCTTGAAATACAATTTGGAACATAAACTATGATGGGATTATTAAATCTACAAGGTTTAGCTGCAAAGAGCCAGGCTGTTGCCAAAGCTCCGTGCCTTGGCTTATTAATAGTTACTAAATTGGGGTGAGAGCTGGCAGAGGGCAAGTGGAGAGCTAGCTGGAGAGAAGCACAACCCTTACGCATTCAGTATCCTTTGCTGTGTTTTATTTTCCCCATCTGGGTTTCCCCTGCTGAGCAGCAAGCGGGCTCAGACGCACGCGCGGTGCCAGACAGCTGAGTAGGCGCGGGGAGTCGGCCCGGTGACGTTTGGCATCGCTGGGCCTCTTTGTGCCAGTGGTTTAGTGCCAAGAGTAATTGTGATTTACACCCGCTGCCCCTTTGGTGGCAAAATGGTTTTGATTAAGTGCATACCACATTTATTAAGTCTTGCACAACCCAGCACAGGGTCTTGGCTGGGACGCCGTAAAAGGCAGTGAGATTTACACATCTCACTGCAGGATTCATTTAATCTCTTGGGGATTTACTGACCTTCAATTAGAACTGTTAAGTACTGTTTACTTGGTACCTAAATCATGTAAGGCCCAGCTAGAGTTTCTTTTTTTTTGTTTTCATTAGTAATGTTGTGATTAAATGTGGGAAGAGAAGGGAAAGGACCTAAATACTATGTGACCAGTGAACACACGCTCTAAAGAGAAAGACTTTGAAGGTTTTAAATCAAAATACTGAACTAACCTAACTCATTTTTCCTTAATGATCTCTGATCTGAGGCCCTTGGTTCAACTGAAAGACAAGGAGTGACTATGGGAGTTGTGTACATGCTGAAGGACACCTTAGTCCCTTTCTTTGCATTCAACTAATCCACTGTGTGTGGATTTCATGGAAGGATAATCTTTAACTTCAGGGAACTTCCAAATAGCTGTTGGAAGGACTTTTCAGTTTGGCTGTGAAAAATGTATCCACTTCATTGCCTAAAGTCACTGAAGTTATCTGTGGTTAAGGTACTTCTCGTAGTGAACCAAGTAAGAGCAGCTGTATTGAGAAGCAGGATTGTTCTTACTCTTAAGTTCTTTCAATATCATCCCAACCACTTCAGAAAGTCTCTGTGGTTGTAGAGAAAAGATCTTCTGTTCTGTGTCACCAAATAAGTAGATTTCAGAGATGGCAAAGCAGATTAAAAGTGAATATTAGGTCTGAATCTACATTACAGAGCAAAAATGTCAGTATTTTAGGTCTAGATTACCACTAAGCAATGTGTCATTCCAGCTGGATAACATCACAGTAAGGAAGGAAGGGAAAAGACTTTGTGACTGGGGCTCTGGTTAAAGATGAGATTTTTCTAATAGAAAGGTCTCTTCGTAAATAGCTTCTGGTCTTCCAGAATGTAGTATTTTAATAATTGGCTGGAAAATGTTGTCAGATTATGAGCATCTAGGTGTGACTTCTCAATGTTCAGAAGTGCACTGATTTGGTCTAAGCTTTGTTGGGCAGGTTGATCATTTGGCATCTTCTTGCACCCTGATTAGGTGAACACATACAGCAGCACCGAGGACCTGTTTGCTGGGATGAAAGTGGAGTTTGACAACCTGAAAATTCCTTTTCCACAAGTATTCTCTAAATGTTTCTTTAGAACCTGGCTGCTTCTGAGATTTTTCCTGCCAAGAAACTGGTCGGCTGGAGTGCTCATGGAAAGTGAACCCCAAAGGAACCATGAGCACAGGCAAAATGAGTTCATGGATTGCAGAGCCAGAGAGAATGTCAAGCATTCACTCAGTTCTCATTAGTAGCTTGGGCTTCTTGCTTCCTCCTGACTACTCAAATTAATAACCCAGCTCTCCATCCCTGTGCTTTCTCTGGCATTATGTCAAGAGCAGGGGAAAGAGGTGTGGAGGGGTTCAAGGAAACAGTCAAATGGTACATGCCTTTTTAATTCAAGGTGTAGAAAATTCCCTTGAGACCTAAATCAAGAACAGAAGTCACATCTCCTGTCACAAGCAGAGCTATATAGCATCTGATCTGGAGCACCTGGAGAGTTTCTGGTCATTGAGCTGAGTCAAATGAAAGTCCACTTGTTTTTAAGGTGCATCAGTTTACCTATGTGTGAATTTTGGTTTCTCATTTACACAGTCTCATCTTGCTAATGACTGTTTAGGACATGTGCACACTCAGTGGCAAATAATGAATGAAAGGAAAAAGTCCTTTAAAATGTTTTCCGTATTGGTGGCGTTAGGCAGCCTAAGGCCACTGTGAAATCAAAAGGCAAAGAAGGGAGGAGTGGGAAGTCTCAAAAGGTGATGTTTTTCACCTTACTGTCTAGTTACAAAAAGTATGTATTTTCTTTTGTTATAACAGCATCATCTCTTCACGTTCTGTTGGCTTTCTTTGGTTGGGTAAACATGGAATTGTTCCTCTAAGACCTCTGGTTTTACTGAACCTATTCAAACTCGGGGCTACATTTGCAAGTGCCATTATGCGAACAAGTGGAAAATACCAGCGTATAAAAAACTGTAGTGGTGAACAACAGGGTGCTGTCAGGTGTATAGTACTGGGAATTATCTTCTTGGAATAAAGTGTAACTGGAAGTGAAGCATGTCCAAGAGCCCAGCAGTTCTCAGTATTTTGGGTGCCTCATTTACAATGTCCCAGCTGAGCAATTTTATGTGGTTTGGTTTGCATGTTTTTGCTGTCCAAGAATACTACACCCAGTGCCATGACTCTCATGAATTTGTTTTTAAACTGGCACCTTTAAATGCCCAACTTGCAGGTCCACAGGGTCTTTCTGTGGAGTTTCAGATCCAGCACAGTCTTAATGCACAAATCATAGTGATTTTTTCACCAAGCTTCAAACTGTCTCTGAATCCATAATGGGACAGGACCAATGTCCAGGTCCAGCTTGGTTTGAATACTTGAGGTGCTTGTGGCTGTCTCTTTTGTCGTATTTATCCTAGGCTTAAAGGTGGATGAAGGTGGCTGCAGTGTTGGTGAAGGTACCAGGCATTGTTAATACGAGCTTGGGGGTATCTGACAAAGCCACAATGACAGTGTTGCCGTGATTTCAACAACTGTGTTTCTTTACATACTCTCAAGCAAAAGGCAAGGTACATGAGAAAGCCCCATCCTGCTGGGAGGGGGTGAGCACACTCACCCCAGATGACAGCAGGGCTCTTGGTCCTCTGGTTGCTCCTTGAGATCGGCCAGATGCTTCTACAGCCCACAGAAAGTTGGTGCTCTTGATGAACAGGAGGTGCTAATCTCCTTCTTCCTAAGAGACCTCTTTGTCCAGAAGTGTTAGGATTTAATTGGCTTGTTCACACTTTCTCCAGCAGACTCTGACTTCTAACACTTCCTCCACACCCCACCCCCAGCCTTTGGTTCACAGTGTCAACAGGGCTGGAAGCTTTTTAATTCCGTTACAGACAGTCCTCCTCCACACCAACTGCACGACTGGGTGGACTGCTGGGGTTGGCATGCTGGGAGCTGTTAATCCAAAAAGGCGATTTACTTTTTTTTTTTTGGTCTGGAAAGATTTAGTTCATTGCACTTGAATGCTTGCAGAGACTGAAGCATTCTCTCTGACCAAACCATTAATTCTTGACTAGGGGTGGGACAAAAAAATTACCTTGTAATAATCCACTTTTTATTTCCTTACTCTTGCTCAAATCTATTATATCCTGACTTGTCTTTACAGGTAACAATTGTAATAATAACCACTGGTCCCAGTGTGTTGTAGGTGTTTGCACAGTGCTCACTGTATGGTGCACTCAAACTGTTGTGGTGCCACTGAACAATAAAGACCAGTAGCAAAACTGTCTAGTTGCTGGTGCAGGAAATCAGGGAGAAATAAGAAACATCAGTGTGGGCTTAGACGAAACCTGTTAAATTTCTGATGCGTTTTGTTTGGATAACATATTCTCTCTCTGCCATTTTCCACTTGAGCAGCATCGATCACCATAGGGATTGTGGCAATGTGAGCAGGTGCTGTTGGAAGGTATTTACAGATAGGAATGAAATGGAAGGGGGGGGTTGTGGTCAGACTGATACTGAGAAAAGAAGAGGTAAGAGTTCAGAGAAGGAGACTATGGAAAGTGAGATGGGGGGATGTAGGGCCAGAGCAAAAGCACTGGATTTCTTTGGGGCGAAAAGCCTGTGTAGATGTGGCAGATACAGTCATTAGGTACATACAGTCATTAAAGGCCAGAAGGAGAACTAAACACCGATAGCCATGAGTGCTGCTCAGAGCTGCTGAGAAGGGAACATTCACTAATTATACGAGAGGCCTTGGATGCCTGGGAAGGCTGTTCCAATACACTGACAGTGTGTCCATTGTGTAGTCCTCACTCCCTGGGTATGGGGAGGCACCACCCCCTCAGTCCTAGAGCTGAGAACTGGGACTGTGGAACAGCCTCTGCGAAGTCTGTGTCACTCTTAAATCATTGTTCCAAAGAAAGTACAGGGTAGCTTTTTCTTTTTGTTTTGGATACTTGAGTCATAGCCAACAAATAGAAAACTCATTCCATGGTTATCTGAAAGACGATGTCACATACAATGGCAATTAGAAATATTTCCAAAATTAAACCTCCAAAGGAGGAAGTGAATTACAATGCAAGCAACCTTTGACCCTGGGGAATCATAATGGCTTCCTGGATTTGGAGATATTATGAGCTGAAGCCAGAGAGGTACTGCTGCTGGGTCTTAAGAAGTGTTAAAATTAGAACACAATGTGGTAACCTTGGGTGTGTCTTTCTGATCTGAAATCTCCTCCCACCCACACCTCTGTTTAATAATGATGTGTTTTGAAAAGCTTGCGTCTGGCTGCCGTAATATCTTGGCATTTGCTCTTCGTGCATCAGCTTTGGTGGTTATCACTCTGCCAGACTGTGGGCCACAATCCAAAAAAGTACAAAACTACTTGTTTACCCCTAAGTATGGGAACAAGGCCACAGAGTAAAGACAGCTACTATGCTGGGGGCCAGGGAAATCAGATGTGTGTGCATCTAACCTCTCCATCTCTGAAAAACCTTCTTCTCAAATTTGGTTTTGTTTATTTTTACGTTTTAATTTACTTTCTGGACCTAGACCTGTATGCTCATCCCTTTGGGAAACAGGGATCTTGTTGCTTTATATACCCTCAGCACAGCCTTATTATTCCAACAACAGCAGTATCCAGAGGGGGCTAGTCTCATTGTGCCAGGCTTTGTGCAAATACATAATAAAAGACAACTCTGGCCTAAAAAGAAAAAAATTGCAGACAAGGCAGACTGGGTTTTTCCTGGGGAGAGTGACAGACAGATAAGCCGGCCTAGGAAATGTTAGGACATTTAAAATCTTTTCCTGTTCTCTCTCGCAGAAGAAAGAACATTATATTTGGCTACATACACGAATCCAGATTTAAAAATAGCTGGGTTCCTTCCTGGCTGAGGGAGAAAGACTGAAATGAGTCAAATTTATTAGCCTCCTAGCAAGCTTGCATTGAATTTTTGCTTGTTGGGACTCCCCCAACTAATTGTGTTTTTACAAACAAGTTAGTTGAGGAAGAGTTTCATGGGCA
Organism: Tichodroma muraria; assembly: GCA_013390105.1. Lineage (NCBI taxonomy): Eukaryota > Metazoa > Chordata > Aves > Passeriformes > Sittidae > Tichodroma > Tichodroma muraria. The sequence continues at coordinate 8,856 of WAAG01021426.1, forward strand.
AATACCTTGATTTATGCATGGACGTGCAGAAATAAAACAAGTCCAGTGTTTGTGCGAGTGAATTCCAGCCACACAAATGTTAGAGAAGTGAAGCCAAGGGGGCAGAATTGTCATTAGACTGATTTGGGAGCTGGATTTAGTTGAAGAGCAACATTTTAAAAGCACCTAAGTGACACAGGAGCCTCAGGGCAAGTCTTCAGCAGGTGGGGCTTGTTAGGGAGAATGCGGCATCCTGCTAATGTTGCCAGGCTCTGCGGGATCCCAGCACCCAGGCAGCGCCGGGCTGGGGGGGATTTAGCAGCTTAGGGACCTCTGCCCTGGGAGCCCCTGTATTGACTTTCACCGTGTACCATTTTTAAAGGTGATTTAGGCGTGAGCACTGGATTTACAAACATATTAAGGTGCCCATCTTCCACTGAAGGCAGTGAAGGCTGGAAGCTTTAAATGCCTTTTTGAGGGTCTGAGCCTCGGGCCAGATTTACAGAGCTGTGCAGATATCTAAAATGCCTGGTGATCTTTACAAAAGCACCAAATGAGTTAGACCTATCTCCTCTTGACTTCAAAGTGACTGACTAGTAGTCATAGCAGAGATAAGAAGGTTGGTCCAGGATCTGAGTTTCAAGCTGCCTGTATGGCTTTGTGGAGATCATCTTTAGGAGAGCACATCTTTCCTTGAAGCCCAGCTCAGTCTCACTGAAAGTCAGTGTTGTGGGTATTTCTGAAAATGCTGCCTTGCCAAAATTAAGTAAACAGAGGGGGTTTGCTGCAGTGAAACTGTTGACCTGCCTGACATCCAGTATGCTCTACATATGCTTTACTTTTGTTATGCAATAACAAAACCAAATGTGACAGAAGAAAATGGGATTCCAGCATTACCCCTTGGAGTGCGGGGTATTTATTTAGCAGTGAGGACAAGATTTTCGACATAGAAAAATGGGGAAAAGCAAAACAAAGTGTTTGAGTGAAAGAGAAAAGAGAGCATCAGTTAGTGAAGTAAGGGAAAAGAAAAATGGGCAAACATCTGGCCTAAACGGACTTCTGTGCCAGACTAGCTGAAGTGATTTGTGCAAGGTACTCCTTGTCTTTGCTTGTAACTGAAGGTTCTGAGGACAAGGGAGAAAGTACCTCATGCTTTTAAAGCTCTGTAAGAAGCTCCGGGTCTGTGCTACTGGGTGAGGACCTTTTTTTGCCATCAGACGATGGCTGGATTTACTGTGCAGCAAGGAGAGCACCAGTACCACCACTGCAAGTCATGCAAGCAGCCAGACCACTGAAGTTCTTTTCCCCCATTGCTGTTGCCACCACAGTTGCAGCTGGCCCTGGAGACTTTTCTACTGTTCTGAAAGGATGTTAACAAGAGAATGCATTTGCTTTTCTGCCTGGCAGAAGGAGAAAAGAAAGTAAGATTTTTAATATTCTTCATGATATTCTTCATGATCAGTTGTAAAGGTTCAGTTCTTTGTCCTACCCCTGTGGCATGGCTATCTTAGATCTGATTACTAGAAAACTGTTGCAACAGATCCTCACCTAGTTTTGAAAATCCTTTCTCCTGATAGGGCTGCTGAGGAATTAAAACATGACAACGATCCATGATCATGTTGCACAGAATATTCCATCGTGCAGGGAAGTGGTGACAAGAACTTGCTTTAAACAGAAGTAGATGTGGGTAAGATTTAGGTTGGTCTCCTCCCCTGAGGAATGTCTGTGAGGGGGAACAGTGTGGGCAGAGTAGCCCCAAAGCTCCCTTGGCCTGCAGCACAGTCAGAAGCAGTCAGGGCTGGGAGCAGGGCAGGGAGGAAGGAAGGAAGGCACGTCCCTGCTGCCCCTCTGGAGCCATGGTGATGTGACAGCCCCGTGCCGAGCCGTGACGGTCCGGTGACAGCACAGCGACCCCGACAGTTGGGGGTGCTGCGGGCGTGTCCCGCCTGCCCGGGGGCCGGGAGCAGAGCGGCCGAGGCAGCTGTCTGCAGTGCCTTCCCTACACATCCTGCTCTTTTCCATGCCAGCCAGGGCGCCTGAGTTAAAGAGAGTACAGCAGACAGGGGCTGACTGACAGCTGCCAGTCATGTTGGCTGCAGGGTCTTCAGAGGGAAGGAAAACAACTCCTTTGTGTCCGTGTATGTCCCGCTGCTCCCATCCCATGTCCCCAGCCACCCCCAGGGCTTGCTCCTCATGCCAGCAGCCACTGGGTACATTCTTTCTCCCTTTCAAGTCCGTTCTCAACACCGACCTATTTTGCTCCCGTTTCCTAGTTTAGCTATTTGCTGCAATGTCCATAGTATTATTTCTCAGCTGAGTCTTGAACTACTCCTTGCAAGTGCTCGCAGGCTCATTTCCACACAATAAGGGCAGTTAGCAATTTCTTCCTATCCCCATCTGCTACCTGCCTGCTCTGGGGGACTCAGTGAATAGCAAGAGACTGGCAGAACTCTCATCTGTTGGATGCTTCTGACAATTTCTATTAAGGAAAGCTGAGAGCATATCAATTAAATAAATATATTATATAGACACAGGCAGCCTTTAGGATTTGCTTCTATTTTCTGCAGTACTCCTTGATGTCATGCCTTGAAGACATCTTACCTCCGGTAGCAGCAGCTGCCAGCAGGATCATGGTTTTGGGTCAAGAGAGCCTCAGCTCCTGTGAGAGAATGAGCAGAGCTGAAGGAAGAAGGAAAGTGGCAGAGAAAGATCCCCCTTGGCTACTGGGTAACAGATATTGGCTCGGACTTGGGAAACAGCAGAGAGGAACCAGGCTAAATTTAAACAGATAAAGAGGCAGATAAAAGGAAACCAAGCAAAGCGTTAAGGTTTCTGAAGCTAAAAATCGGGCCAGTCTGCAGCAACCCAAAGCATTTCCTCGTCATTTCCAAGCAGGCTGGATAAAGAACAAGAGAAAGTGCTCTCTGGGCTGCCCTTATGGGCCCTGCTGGCCGGTGCAAGTGAGGGAGATGTGGGGAAGCTTTAGGCAGATTCTTGTGGAGTCTGGAGGGTGCATGAACTTGGTAGCTTGAAGCGCTCATTTGTGACAGCAGGCAGGGGATTGAATTGGTAAACCTGTCAATCTCAGGCTCTTAAGAGAAGCTTGGCTGAGCTCCTCCTTTGAGCTGCAAAAGCCAGTTAATGGTGTGATGGGAAGGCCTGGGAAGGGGCTCTAGGAGACAGAGGTACATGCTGAGGTGAGTGCTGCCTCAGGACGAATGAAAGGGGGCAACACTGAAATGCCATGGGCTGGAATTGCAATTGTTCAGCTCAGATCGGGTGTCTGATACCTTTGAAAATCATCCCATCAAGGTGGAGCCTCTGTAAATAGCACCACTTGATGTCTTAGGCTAATTCTGCAAACCTTGAGCCTTGAAAGATGAGGCAACAACTTCTGATAAGCCTGTCTCCTTTGAGGTGCTGTCAGTTCCCTCAGAGATTCCCAATTCAGAGACTTGCAGGATTGGCACATCAGGAGGTTTGTTTCTTCTGCAGCTGCCAACAACAAGGAATCATGTGAGCTCTTTTCCATCCCTGTTAGTTCACCCATGGAGGACATCACAGAGCTCAGTCTGTGACCTCACCTGGTCACTGTGAAAGAAGATGGGGAAGGTTTCTGCTTGAAGGCTCTGGAAGGCACTATTAGAAGCATCCTAATTCTGCTCAATAAGGAGGTGCTATTTAGGCCCCTTTCTCCTTCCCTGAAGAGCCAGCTCCTGCTCTCCTAGTTTCTGATGGAAGCAAAGGCATGAACAGGAACAAGGTCCTATGCGATGAGGACAGACCTCAGGCTTGTATCTGATTGTTGCTGGGCCAGAAGTGAAGATACTTATCTGACATTTGCAATTCAAAAGCTGTGTCATCCTATAGCCTTCTCCTTTTGGCCTCTCAGGTGGTAACAGAGGCAGGTATTGCCTTTCCCTCAAGCAGCTGGCCCTGGGCTCTGACTGCTTGTGTTGGTTGTGGACCTGCCTCTGCAGTATTGCAGCCCTGCTGACCTCAGGGCTGGGATCTCTCAGAACAGTCCTGATTGCAATTCAAATAGCACACTGCTGGTTGGGATGGAGTAAAACGTAGGGAACTATTGTTTAAGAACACTAAATATTGGATTTTCCTGATGCTCTGTATCAGCTGCCTCATCCTTTGTGAATACAGCAGACGGGATAGATATGACCTGATTCAATGTCCTGTGTGATCAGAGAAGGTAGCTGAGAGCTTTCTGCACATTTATGTTTCTCCAAAGTATTTATAAAGAAGGGTGTTTATTTCCTCAGATTTTGAGGTTTATCATTCCAGATGTGGAAAACAGGCTTATTCAGAGGCAGATTCACAGTTGCTGGAGCCAGCTTCATCTTGTGAGGGAGCAGAAGCTGTGCTCATGGACAAGAGATGTACTTTCTTGATTAAAACTCTGCTGAGTTCAAGAAAGTGATCTATTGTGGTCAAAGAGAAATGAGAATACTTAAATTGGTGATAGCTGAGTTTTATTAAAGTCTTAATGATTATAAACCTCACAATAATATGACAATATAGACAGAACTGCACTTGCTCTGTGCCCTAGATGTGTCTGAGTTATCCAGATTATTTGTGTGATATCTGATACAATCAAAACATTGGATATCTTTTATTCCCTCTGGATTCTGAGTTGTGTCCTATCAGGTGGATGAATACAGTGATTTTTTTAGCTTTTAGTTACTCTTGTTTTTCATGTTTCTTCTAAGGTGTTAAAAATCCCCCAAAAACGTAACAAACCCAAATACTTGAATGGATTAGTCAAGTAAGAGCCCTAAACAGGGATAGAAGAGAAAATTCATAAATGTAGTTCTACAGGTTGAATCTTTGCCTTTTGGATGTTAGTTTGTATTGCTCAGGGTGTTACAAAGAAGAGCAAAGATATTTTTGTCTGACTAGAGCAATAGAAATATCTTTGCATGACTCTTATGTGCTTCTTTTTTGTGTTAGTACTAAGGCTGGGTTTTTCTTGGATGCAGCTTTCTTTAAAACTGTGGGGAAAGGGAAAGTTGTTCTCCTACTGCCTCTGCTGCTCCATCCCTTTCCCTCCTTCCCCCGCCTTTCGTCTTGGATTGCTTGCCTTTCATGTCTTTGTTTGACATCTAGGAAAGAATCATGAGGTGCTGAATATTATTAACTTCTAAACACCTAAGAAATCAGTAGGAAATCGCAAACATTTTGGCCCCCTGACAGTCTCCGTAAATGACCTGTCCGAAATCCCTCCCATTCTGAGATGAAAAGAGGGAGCCAGGCAGAACGAAGGAGAGAATGGGGAGAGCCAGGGAGTGAGAGGGATACACAAAATAAATGAGAAATATGATTAAGTTATTTCCTTGGCTGGGTCTACAGCTGGTTCTGGGTATTTAATAAACAGGTTGACACTCCAGGTTCCCCTCATTAGGTGATCACTAAGGTCTGGGCTGTCATAAATCAAAGAACCAGGTTATCAAGGCCTGTGATCTTTAACTGTACAGGGGCGCCCAAGTGTCTGCCCCGGCGAGGGCTCAGCAGTGCAAGCTGTAAGGAATTAGCTGCTGCGGCACTTCAGACCGTGCACAGGCACCAGCCCTGGCCCGGGATGGCTGTGGGCTCACACAGCTGCTGTGTCCCCACTCAGCTGGGGCAGGAGCCAAAGGCACTGCACTGCAAACCTGCCTGAGCCCGCCTCTGTGTCAGGACAGAGGAGCCATCTCAGTTCTGAGCTCCTGAAAGGGACAGGGACAAGCAGTTCTCTTCATTTCCTTCAGTGAGAAGGTACCACAGTAGCTGGGTCCTGCACTGCCCTTTCGAGAGGCAGGTAGGGCCTGCACTGCTCTTTTTACACTGCGAGTGAGATGCAGTGAAATTTGATGAAATTTGGGCTGCCTGAAGCTACAGCCTGAGGTCTCATAACAAACTTGGCACATGAATAAGTTCTGTGAACTCCTGAGTACAGCAGAGCATCAAATCACACAGGTTTGGGCAGTAAATAACACAAGTAAGAGCCAAGTGAACTTCTGGGGGGAAAAAAAACTGTCTCAGCCCTCCTTTTGTGAGAATACAAGATAATTTTTAGATGCTGGGAGTGTTCTCCAGTTCCTGGTTTGCCCCAGTATTGAACAGCCATTATTGCCCACAAAACCAGGAAAGCCTTGGGAGGAGTTTCTAGGTTGATTCTGAAGGACAAGAAGCTAGGTGGCAGAAATACCAGTAGTGAGAGAGAAATGAACCTTGTGCAGCTCTTGAAGCTGCAGTGTGTGTTAGAAACTGATATGAGCAATGGGGAAGGGGAAATAAGAGGGCTTTCCAAAGGAGATGTGTATCTCTGTACCTTAACCAGTGGATGGAAAGTGCCTCAAGCCACCTTGGTAGAACTTTTGAAAGAGCAGGAGTGGGGACTGTAGGCAGAGCAGAGCTGAAGGTTGTGTTTTACTCCTGGCACCCAATGGGACAAGTGACATTTCCACATGCATCTGGAGGGAGTTTGAGGCCCAGCTGTGTGTTAGAGGGTGGGAATCAGCACAGTTCCAGAGGGAGGCAGTGCCTGTGAACTGCAGCAGTGTTTTGCTGCAGGTGTTGTGGCTCTGCTGGTGGCACTTCCCTACACCATTGTCTGTGGAGCAAAAGAGACACTGTCAATGTATCTTGGCTTGTGAGGGCTGGGGACTTTTTCAATGGTGTCCATGTGAGGAACCACATAAGTGGGGCAGGGAAGAAATGCTGAGTTAGGCTTGTTTTCCAAGTGATCTCCTAAGCTGGGCCTCAGCTGTTGCCTCCTGCCTTGGACAAGGGGATGATTCTCTGTGGAAGGAAGACTGAGGGAGATGAGATGGCGCAGAGATGGCTGCTGTTATCAGGAACTGAAGGCCCCTAAAGCCTCATCCCAGCAAACATGGATTCACTGAAGCAGCTGTACACCTTGTCACATCTTGTGTGAAGGCCCACATCTACCTGTCTAATAGATATTCAGCTGATAGGATAAGTGATGTCCCTACAGTTAAGCTGCAGCTGAAATTCCTTGAGGGGCTCCGAAAGCACAGTTCCAGCTCTGCTGCAGTACTCCAGGGCATTCCATGACTATTTATAATGGTCTCTGTGGGTTTACTATTTTACAGATTGTAATGCAACTCACTGCCATGGGGGAGAAAAATGCAACACTAAAGCATGACATGCTGCCCTTTGGCCATGAAACCGTGTGGTTTGTGTCAGGCTGTGAGGTGGAAGCGTCTGGTTCACAACAGTGATTTCAGGGTGTTTTCCTGCCTCTTTCTCCTCTTGTTTTCCTCAGCTGTACTATATTCTAGCCACTATTCTGTCCTTAAACACAGAAGCGTCTCTGTTGTGAAAAATCAATTAAAGCTGTGCTTGTAAAGACCAAGAAAATAAAAGAATGTATTAATCCATGTGCCCTTGTTTTTAACCACTCCTCTTGATTTTAGTCAATATTATATGGATTTGGGCAGAGGTCAGAGACAGATCTTCACATCTTTGCTTGAAAAATATTTGCAGTTTTTCAGTTTTACGTTTTGACAATAGAGTCAAGTGCCTGAATTTTCAGAAGAGCTCGGCACCTGATGTGTGGTCAGTGTAGTTTGTTCTTTTGAAAACCAGTATTTTGCTTCCTGATAACCACGTAGGACTTATGCATCCAGCTAAAGGCTCACATCAGAACTTTTAAAAGTGCTTACTTGTCTTAGGATTAGGCAAGTTTACAAATGGCAGATCGATAATTTAATACCTTAAGAAAGCTGATAGGAGTAGGATGCTGAAATGCTTCTCTGCCTCCAAAAATCATTCCATAGCCCTGTATCATTTGAGTGATGTTGAAAATCCCATTCTGAACCCTTGTCTTTGTCAGCTCTTTTTTTGCAGTTGGACATAACTCTCATTGACTGTAGTGGTAGCTTTTCTTGAATAGTTAATTTTTTAAACCTCTTCTCCAATAACAAACCTTCCAAAAGTGTATTGAAACCAAAAATCTGTCTGAAAGGACGTTACATCTAATGTAGGTATACCATGAATTTGGTCCTGTATATTTCACATTCTTGTACACGCAGTCTATTTTATTAATCGCTGGATTGTGTGTCAAGACTTGAGGTTCTTGAATTTCAACCTAAGGATATGAGTTACCAACCCAACCAAGCAAGTGAAAATCTTCTAAGTTATTGCAGGAAATTGCCATCACTACCAATTTGTAAGGAGTTTCCTGTGTTCTTGTTAACCAGTTCCTTTTTCTACCATATATTTATGCAAAACAAAATCTGTCTGTGCAGTGTTTGGTGTCCCATCAAAGTCATGACTGTCAAAGCGTGACCTGTGTGGTACATGTCCATATTCCATCCCCTTGGAGAATATCTTCAGGTATTAGGGAGTAACTACTTTGCTCAGTAGGTTCAACCTGTCCTATTTTAATACCTAGGGAAATAGGAGGAGTTTGGATTTGAATGGAACTGCGTGCTAAAGGAATCCAAAGTTAAATAGTTAGGAATTTATTTGGACTGCTGGTGTTTTCTCTTTTAGTAAACCACTGAAAATTCCTGGGAAGACAGCATCTCAATATCTCCCCCTTTTTTCTAGGCTGTTAGTAACACAGGCGCTGATGCAACTCTTTCAATATATTTATTTCCCTATGATTTTAGGTGCAACAACTTTATTCTGATGGAGGCATTTACTGTGGAGAGCAATTCTGCACACCCTCATTATCCTGCTGGCCCTGTGGAAGAAGGGTGATGCGAGACCCTCTGAGCAGGTGGGAACACTCTTGCGAAGGGAAGGTTGAATGGCAGTGTTCAGACAGGTGTGACTGAATGTCTGGAGAGACATGAGCCTTCCTGTGCCCAGCCAGCCCGTCTGCTGCTGCCATCCCACACTTCCACTTTCCACGTTGCACAGCTGAGCTCAGGGGCTGTAAACTACATTTTGAAAGTTGGTGAGTTGTCCCAGCTAAATGCATACAGGAATGGGGTAAAAACCCAAATCTGCTGATGTCCTTTACTCTGTGTATCACTTGTCTGTAGGCTCAGATAAGTTGAACGCAACATCTACTCATATCACTCAAATCGCCTCCAAAAGACAATTTTTGGCATTGTATGACTGTTCCTTGTAATTAAAAAAGCACAGAACACCCCAGCTAACTAATTATTTTGCATTGCACACTGAGTATTCTAATAGAGTAAAAAAATTACTTCCTGATGTCGTGTGTGGAGTCCCAGACTGGGTCAGTTTTCTGCTATGTGGGTGTGGGTTGGAGGTTGATGTACTGCTCTTCCCACTTGCAGAGTAACGAACTGCTGGGTTGAAATCAATTGTCTGGTGTCCAATATCGCATCATTTTAAGGGAGAAGAGGAGGTAGGTTTACCTCAGGCCTAGCAACAGCTGAGCTACTTCACAGGAAGGACTGAAATATTTGGAATATGGCTGAGCTAGAAAGCAGGCCAGGCTACAGAAGGAGGCCTGTAACTCTATGAAGAGCAGAACTAGAGGGAGAAAAGAAATTGTAGGGCTACAGAAGACCTGGCTTCTGATCTGGTTCCCCTACTTTTCCCCCTCATAGCCATGACTGCTTTTTTTTCTCAGCTTTGTCCTTCTAACTCTATCAGTGTCCCACTCACAATGATTGTAAAAAGCACCAGATTTAGTTGAATGGCTCTGCAGCAGCCTGTGTTGGATGTTTTGAGGCACAATTTAATCCTTTGTTTCTGTAAGGTACTAACTAGCTCTTTCTAAATCCTCTGGTGCTGCTGGAGAGTGATTTCTTGGAAACTTTTTTGCTGAAAGACAGAGCTCATGAGATATAATTAACACCAGGCTAAGTGTTACTTAAGCACCTGGTGTTGTTTATATTCTGAGTTATGCAGGCTTTACTGTTAATTCTGTCATGAGTAAGCACATGTCATTGTCATGTTAGACTTGAGATGACTTTATCCTTGTTATCTTAGAACTTCACTGTTCTGCCTGACTTAGTTAAGGTCTGAACTGAGGAAGTTTTCATTTCAGCTATAGCTGTTACTATTATTGCACTTTTAAAATTATACAGAGGTTGCTGAATGCTAATTAACAGGACTTTGAAGCTAAATATAAGCACTGAGGAATGTGGGGATGTGTCTGTCATTTGACATCTGCACCAGACTGGATTAAGCTTTCTAGAGTTTTCCTCCTCTTTAGAGATGTTCTTAGATGTGGTGTCAGAAATATTTGTTCAAAAGTTCTACAGTCTCTCTTATGCTGAACAGCGGCATGAAAGAACAAAGTGAAAAGGGGCATTGAGGGTTAGGATACTGTGGTTATTAAATAACTTAGAAGTATTTTATACACCTTCTGACGGTTCATGCTTAGGCTTTTCTAAGGTCAGTATTTGTTCAGGTTCTACTTGTAGAGAAAGAGAGCAAATGGGAAAGAAATTAAGAGCAAACCAGAAATGTATTTCAACATATTTAACTTGTTACTTGTCTCTTGATGTCCCTACCGAAAAGGAAATAGGGGGAACCTTGGAAACCCAAGTGTTTTTGGCTGTAGTTAAGTTAGGAGCACCCTGGTGAATTATTTTTCCCTTCTCCAGTCAGGATTGTGGCCTGAACTGTAGATCAAAGAAGAGCAGCACTTTGCTTAATCTGGCATAAAAATCAACTTCACCCCAAAAAGACAAGAAGAAAAAGAAATTCAGGCCCAGGCTCCATGGCAACTGAGTTAGGTTGTTCAAATGGTTGGTAACTGTAACAATAAAAAAAACCTAGGAAAGATATATTGCTACCATATTGGAAAGGACATTGCATCGCAAGCCAGGGTTGTTTGCTGCTGTTCCAAGGAATGTTCATAGCAGTACATGGATAGGCTTGTCTCCCATTTTCCTCACAGTATTGCAAAGAATAAAAGGTGGCCAGCTGATACATCTTCAGGTCTGCTTCAGAAAATGCGTGCTGAAGATGTAAGCAGTGATTTTCTTCTTTGAATCTGTTCTGCATCACATGCTGACTTCACAGCTGTTGAGCCAGGGAAATGCGGGCATGGCAGGTCCCCATTTGTTGTGGGTGTGAGCACATAGCAGACTGTCACCAAACACTGAGCTCTGTGTTTGGAGCAGAGGCTGCGCTGTGACCCTGCACGGTGCTGTCAGGTCCTGCGCTGTCACGGGCGAACCTCCGGGCTGCTTGGATGGGGGACGGAAAGCCAGGCCGGGATTCCTGAGTCGCTATTCCTGCTGAATCTCCTCAGTCCACATCTTGTTTATCAGACCAAAGTCTTGACTGCCTGCTGCTGAGCGATCTGGGCTGGTCAGTGTTTTGGTTCAGGTCAGTCCAGGTGGGGAGCTCAGGGTGACCCAAACGTGGCTTCCATGAGGTCTAGAATTTTTGTCATTCTCTCTGCAGAGCCTGTTGTTACAGAAGGAGGCTTGCTGCCATTCCCAATTCCTGGCTTTATGGGCATGTGGTGATCCAAGCCCTGTGCATAGAATCTGTTCCACAGCTTGGATAATTTATGATGTTTCCTTTTCTCTCTGGGGAAAGAGGGTTTAGCACACAGCCCCCCAGTTGGGCTGTACTGACAGAAGTGTTATTTAACCTGCTTTGTCTTTGTTCTGGACTGTGTCTTTCTCTTGATAGGAAAAATTACCTTGAGTCACCATTAATCTTTTAGTGACTGTGGAAGTAAAGAAGGCATTGACGACTTTCTTATTTTTTTCCTTTCTGCTTTTTATGTGTGGTGCATGTAATTTGTTTTGCAGTTCTGTCCCCGATTTTCTTCTCTTCCTCATATGCTTTTCCTTGATATTAACCCTTACTTGTGTATTGCTGTTTCCATGTTAGTGTTCAATCTTTTGGAGTTAGTTAAGATCAGAGACATTCCATTTCCCTTCTCTCAGTTTGCCACTGTACTCTTGGTGAAGTCTGTCTAGAAAATTCCAGTTTTACTCTACCTTGCTTCCAGTGGGAAATTTTTCCAGGAAGCCAATCTCCCCAGCTTGCTGGCATCTCCTGTTTTTCGGTCCAATTTCTGATATTACCTTTCCTCTGACAGCAAAACATTTGAAGCCACGATTCTTTTTCATCCAAGTTATCTTCTGGTTGCAGCGTTCGGCCGGTCCGTTCCTGCTGGGTAGGAGGTTGTTCAAGGCAACTGATGACACGGTTCAGCTCCTCCACCTTGTGAAATAAATAGGCTCCTGACACACTGGCAGAGTGGAGTGAGCAGCTCTTGACTGGCAGTGTTGCCTTTCCAGAAGCTTCCTGGCTCATTTTCCATGAGCTCTGGACAACTCCTGTTTTTGCTGTGTGGAAGCTTCTAACCACACTGGATGCCTTTTCCTCCCTCTGACATGACATAACATAACATAAATTCCCAGATAAATCAAAACTTCTGCTGGTGGGAACTGCATTTACAAAAGACAAAAGTGTATTTGAGCTGCCAACTGCTGTTTGTATTCATCCATGTTTGTGATCCCTGTCTTTTGCCATTAGGGAACAAACTTGATGTGTGTGGATTTTGATTCACGTAAAACCACAGAGAATGTGGTGTTTGATCTGAACATCTTAGAAAGCAAGGAGGATTTGGTATGTGAACAAAACTCTCCACTATTCTCTTGGGTAACGGGCTTTACACATCCACTCAGAGGGCAGAAACAACAACATATGACTTAGGTGCCCAATTACACCCTGTGTGTCACCAAGGAGCTGAACGATCAGCTCACAAATGCTCCGTAGTCTAAAAACAGGCAGTTGAAAGCTCCAGCAAAAGGCACGATGCATTCAGGGCAATTGTGTGCTTTAATGCTTTGGGAAACAAAAAAGAGCTAAATTTGCAGCTATCCCTAAGGAATTATCTCTGAGCTTTATCTGCAAATAATAATTTAATCAGCTTATTTGGCTGCCCATGGTCACAAAGCTGTAATTGATTAAAAATGATCCTTTTGTAACAAAATAAGGCTGCAGAATAAAAATGAGATTCTAAGGTGATTCTAATGTGTCCTGCTCTGGCAATGTGATAAGGAGCACTTCTGTAGAAAACCAAAGAATCTCACAGCAAAAGGTTTGGGAACTGTTACAGAGAAGTCTTTTCAGACTTTAGGGCAGTTTAGACTGAATTTGGACTTTTTTCTTTCTTTTTTCTCTTTTTTTCCTTTCGTTCTTTTTTTTTCCCCCCAGTGTATTCATGTTTCCTTGGGATCTGAATGGGGGAGAGGAACTTCTTTTAAAGGCCACATGGCTCACTTCCAATTCTGATAGATAAAGTCAACCTGCTTGGCCCCACCAACAGGAAATAGGATGCTGCCCCTTTAAGCGGACTGTAAGGAGTATGGAATTACGGCTAACTTGGTTTGGAGCCTTTGTGTAAGGCTTTCAGGAAGAGATAAACCATTAATCATGCACAATTACTCTGACCTTGCATGAACTAAAGCCTCTCTGAACACATAAGATTACGGTCTCTGGGGACCTTGAGACACTGACACGATCAGCTCGTCCGAGGGCATTGGAAACGGCTGCACAAAATGGCTGAAAGCTTGGCCTTCCTTTCCTTCCCTTAAACCCAAGTCTGTCTTTCCACCCAGGACTGGGATTTATCCACCTGCTTGCCCTCCAAACCAAGGAGAAATCATTTCCCTTGAGCCAGGTTTTGAGTTCATGAGTGGAAATGATGGCAGTGCTGAGAAGAATAAATTACATTTGAGTTTTGAGGAGATGTTTTTTAATACTTAATGAGTTGGAGCATTTCACAATTATTTCTACTCTCTCCCTATGGGGATCCTCTTTTTCTTTGGGGTTAGCACAGCTTGTAGTACAAATGTTATGGTCGGGGACAGAGGTTCTTAGGTAGCTCTGCAGTGTAACTCACTTTTGCTGCTGTTATTCCTTTCCTGGTGCCAGCTTCACCTGTTCTAATTCAATTACGATTTTCAGGGTCAGTAACATTCCCTCTGTTCATTTTGTTTAGGATTTCTTTGACTTCTTAAACTCCTTAAACAACCATGTCTCACACACCTACTATGATATACTTTCCTCTGTCTCTTCTTTTTCCAACTTCTGGCACTAGCAGCAATATGTAAAACCATAATAACGATGATAAATAAACAATTAAGCATTTATTCATTAAGTAATTATTGATCTTAACTTGTCATTTTTCAAAATTAGGGTGAGCTAAAAATGCACATGAACAGTTGCAGAAGCTCAGCTGACTCAGTGAAATGCAGTTCCTTGTTTGTTTAATTCTTCATCCTGTGTTTGATCCCTACAGCTTCATTCACTTATCAAGTTTATACTGCTATAAATATTTTACTTACATATGTGATCATTTGATGTTATTTACTGCAGTGTGACACCTATTTTGAGCTAATTTTACATTGCTGTAACTATCTTTCCTCTGTCCACTGAAGCAGCAAATTTCTGATTTTTCAGAGATGTGTTTTTTTTTCAGAGATAGAGATGGCTCATCCTGCATTAAAGGACTGGACAGGGGATTCCAAACTATAATACGGGTCCAGTTCTGACCAGCGCCTCTGTGTTGCTGTATAAGAAGATGGGTAAGTTCAAAAGGAATAAATATGGTCTTCGCAGAGTGAATGATGCAGAGAATGTGTATTAGGAACTTCTCCCTGAAAAGGGGTTTAGAAGGCAGAATCATAGCATTGAAGAATGTCCTGAGCTGGAAAGCACCCACAAGGATCACTGAAATCCAAAAGGCAGGCATAATTAAAATACCACAAGGACAGCAAAGGAATTGCTTTACCAGGTAAGATCTCTGGCAGTAATGTCAGACTTGTTGCTTCAGGACATCAGTCGCTCTCTAGCTCTGAGGATAAATAAGGAGAAATTATTTTGTAAGGAAGGTTTCTCTAGATTGTTTGCTGCAAGCCTTCTGCACAGTGTCCTTGAGTGTTTTTATAGACTTGGTTCATGGGTTTGGTAACAGCTGATTCTGGTCTGTATCAGAAGAGTATTAAAATGCTCCCTGTGCCATTAGGCATTGAGGATTAGAGCCTGGTTTGAGGGAGCTGTCCAGTCCTTGCTGGAGAAGACACACTGTGCTGGTCTTCTTCGTGGATATTTTATTAGTTTTTTTCCTTCTTTTACATTTTCCACTAATGTATTTTAAACATGCAGCCAATGGTTAAAGAGGTGTTGGTTCTAAGAAATATAGAGCAGAATGTAAAATCACTGAAAACAGAACAAAACCAGTGTGGTGCTAAGAGGCAGACTTGTCCTGATTGGGGTGCTGTAGGGCCACAAGTGCTCGTGCTGTTCTTGGGCAGCTTGGGCCCACAGCCAGTTTTCAGAGAAGCCTGGATCCCAATCCTGCTCCTCTCTTAGGAAAGGAGCTGTGGAAGGAATAGGACTTACCTGTGAGAGGGAAAAGGCAGGAGCTTGTTATTAGGAGAGGATGAGGAGATTCTGTGCTGCAGAACCCAAAACCAAACAAAGGTAGATTCTTATCTGATGTAGCCCAGATGAAGTCAGTGTCAGAGTTGCATCAAAGTCAGGCTTGAAGGGAGCAGTATCAAGCCCACAAAGGTTTTCTGCTTTGTTTTTAGTCCTGTTGCACCTAGCTGTGACCAAAAATGTGGAAAGATAGATTGTAAGAGATTTTGAAGTGGAACAATTCTTTATTTGAAGGGAAAAGGACAACCCACTGCTTTTTGGGTTCACTCCAGGTGTGCATTCTGTATCTACACTGCAGTGCTGTAAGTACAGCTGTGTAGCTCTTCCTGAGGCAGCTGTTAACAAGTTGGCCTTGATACTTCTGTCTATGCTGCCAGAACTGTAATAGAGTCCATGTGTGCCTTCTCCAAAAATATTACTGACTCTGCCTCGCGGTATACTACTAGAAGTACTGATGCTCACTACTTTAAAACTACCTCAGCCATGTGTATCCAACCTGTTCATGCTTCAGACTGAAAGGGTGGGTATTTTCTTTAGTTTTAGATTTGATTTTACAAAATGTAAAACCTGATTGAATGGCTTCTGCAAGTAAACCTGTCCCATTTTTACCATTCTCCATTTGGAATCTGAAGGGCTTTGTTTGTTTGGGTCTGAGACATAAAAATGGGGAGAGAGACAGGCAGCAGAGATCTGTGTAGATTATTTTCTGCTGCTGGCAGTCCAGGTGACTCACTTAAAGCAGTGGAAGAGCTGGCTGAGGGCTGTTCCATCCTAATAGGGGAGAGAGAACTCCTGGGGTTAAAGGCAAGAGCATCCCTTTTATAATTAGGACAGATCAGAAGTGGAGCAAAATGTTCTTGCAGCTGAATCAGCTGCCCTCTAACCAGCCTGGAGTCTGGAGCTGGGGCCTGATGGACACTTGTACAGAATGCAATTTAATCTGTAATGGCTGAGGAGGACTCCTCAAAGTCTGCGGCAAATGGCAATTATTGTCCCTTTTTGTCACATCCCCCCCCAATCAAAACAAAAAAAGAGGAAAATTAATGAAAATAACAACAGGGAAGGATCCTAACTAGTATGCCCTGCCTCCCCCTTTCTCTTATTTAAAAGTCCACTGCAATATAGTGACTGAAATGAGCTGCCCGGTACAATAAAAATCTCTGGAGCACCAATGTGAAACAAGAATTCCTCCCCCACACACAGGCACACACACCCCTGCTCCCTAATGAGCAGGGAGACGCCAGCTCGGGGGCTGCAGCCAGTGTTAAATTAGCAGAGAAGGCCATCGAAGTGGGCTGACTCCAGCGTAAACTGCCTTAAGTGTCTGTTTATTAAATCACACCAGCGCTTAGAGTCTGCCCTGCTGCCACATCAGAGCTGTCTGCACACAGACAAACCCTGGCCAGTCCCGGGGGAACCTGGGCCAACTGCATACTGGTGGTAATAAAGGCAGGGGGAGGAGGGAGCAGTCCTCACCAACAGCCCCTCGTTAGGCTTCATCATGGGTTATTCTTCTAGAGCAGAAAATCCTTTATTTAGGGCCACTGTTTGCATTTTAGCGGTGGGGAAACCATAAAGTTTTGTTCCTCTCTCCTTGTTAGGAAGCAGGAGTCGAGGCAGGCATTTGCTTGCTAAACTGCTGTGTGAGTCTTGGAGAGTGGCTTTCCTCTGTCTGTCGTTACAGGGAAGTGTGGCCTTCATTTTCAACTCAGTCCTTCAGTTACAGTGGGAGAAGGTTGTTAATACCCAATGATTTTCTAAAAGAATTCCTTGGTGTCAATCTAGCTAAGCCTTTGGAAATAAAAAATTCTGCTGGTCAAACATTCAGTTATCATATTAAAGGAGGGAAAAATCAAAATGCTTCTGCATATTTGCACAGTGGGAGGTACAGGGAGGGTTTGATTCCAGATGGGATTTCTACACTTGCCTGCTAAACAGTAATATTACATATTCTGCAGTTAAGGCAGGCAGGAGAGAGAGAGCCAAGCTGGAAGCCTTGTTCTGTAAGCCAGTAGACATCACTTCTATTGCTGCTAGTTCTAAAACAAGAGCCCTACTATATTCCCTTCTTTCTCAAGGACTGGTTTTTAAACAGAGTTGGAACCAGGGCTGCTGGTTTATGACTCTGCTGCTTACATTACTAATGGGCCTGTCTTGGCCTGTCTTATGCTTCCAAGATAAGTATTCTGCATAAATCCCTGGAAAGAAATCTTGGGGAAAAGTGGATAGCCTTCTCATCCCATATGGAGGCATAGAATGGAGTTTTGGAAAAGAGTCTGAAATAGTTTGATCTCATGAATTTCATGGGCTTGCTGAACAGCTCTTAAATTTGCCATCCTACCACTTAGGCTTGATCTTTCTCTGCAGTGAGATTTTTAAGCTTCAAACAAGTGTCATCCATGTGTTGTCAGGTCAGGATGTTGAATGTACAGCACGTAGCTCCATTTAACTAATTTGTGGATACTTCCATACTTGTGTTCCCTACTCAGCCTGCTGATTTATGTCTTCCATGAGGGATATTTGCTGCTCATAGGCTTCTGGAGGCTCCACTGCAGCCCAGATGTCACTTTCTGTGAAAGCAGGTTCGGAGTCATGGTCAAGCATCGTTTTGTGAGGTAGCCATTGACACTGGTGATGAGCAGCATTTGTTGAGCCAATTTATATGAGGAAGGAGCCATGTAAAGTTTAATATGAAGTGGTTGATTTGGCTGGCAGAAAGGGAGAGGTGGGCTGTTTTCCATTTCCCTTTAAAATGTCAAACACTAATAGTCTCTTCCGATCATCCTGAGATTGCCAAATAATTGACTCCCGCCTACAGCAAAAACCTCCCTGATCCACAAAGCAGGAAGCTGATGACAGCAATTGCCTGAACGTGTCCAAATTAGTCAACCCCTGGCAACCCCAACAGGGTCAGCAGTGGCAGCCCAGGGGTCGTGGGGCAGCAGGAGATGGAGGTTGGAGATTGCCCTGCTTCCTGTGCCCTCTCATGCCTCCAGGACATAGCAAGGACATGAGGGATTCCCAGCTGGAGCAGCCAGCACCTGAACTGCATGTCCAACAGAGATGTGTTTATCCAGAGGGTCTGCTGTAAATTAGCCAAAGCAGGGGCTTAGGGGCAGAGTGGGGAAGTGCCTGTCCCTGCATGTTCTGGCAGCAGAACACGTGTATGTGGGGTGAGCCGGTGTCACACAGCTCCTACTGGGTTTTCTCCAGGGTTTCCCTCCTCTGCTGTGTGGGATTGACTGGTTTACAGCTTGCTGGGGTCCGTCCCAGGGCTGGATTATTTTTTCTGTAGCTTCATTTGTTCTCCCACATCTGTGTAATTGATTGCAGGAAAATGTATGAACATAGAACATTTAGGAATATGCACACAACCCTGGAGCTCAGAGAGGAGCCAGAGAAGGGTGTCCACCAAGCCATTCCTGAGCCTCTTCAACACATCCAGTTATGTGTGCTGAGTGATTTGGTTTTATAAAGTGGTGGCAGTAAAGCAGGAAGGAATCTCTGGCCCCATTCCCCCCTCTGTTGCCTTTGAAAAGACTTCAGTGTGCCTTTGACTTCTGAAGGCAACTCAAGCATCTAGGGGTTGTGGCCTTTTCATAAGATTATTTTAGGACTCAGAGAGAGGACAGAGGGGGAAAGAGTGAAGCACTGTCTCAGAGTTCCCAAGAAATACCTCTGTTGTTACAGGCAGGATGAGAAAGTTTTAAGAGCAGGCTCTTTGTGTGCTAGGCTGTATTCCTGTCTGTGCTTCCTAAAGCAGAGGAGCTGGGGACAGGAGCCTGCCCTGACGGCTCCCTGAGCGCGCTGCTGCAGGTCAGGACCTCTGCCCGGGGAAGGAGCACTGCCTGTGGGCCTCCCACGTCTGCTCACGGAAAGCCTGGCTGGACGCTCTGTCACACTCTGACAAAGGTCACTTTTACATCCCTTCTTCTAAAAGGTCGCAGCATGACCCCAGGTGCAGGAGGAGGAGGGAGAAGGCAGCTTTCCCCTTTTTTTTTTTTTNTTACCACTGCCTGAAAAAAATATACCTTGTCTTTGCTCTTGTACTGCCACCTCTCTCGACCTGCACTGGCACTTTCTCTTCCTAATGCTACAATAGAAGCTCTCCCTTTATAGGTTCCAATGGCTGGTTACTGGATTTTCTGCTCTTTGTTCTCTCTGCAGAGCTGTACCTGTTGTCCCTCAATGATTAAGCAAACACTTCCAACCTCACTGTGCCCTCCAGATGTAAAACTCTCTGAGCACAGTTCTTCACTACAGCTTGTGTGAGATGCGTGAGCACAAACTGCTGCATGGATAGTTTTTCCCTCGAGGGCTGGGTGGGGGGAAGGTACCAATCTTTCTCTTATTCATCCCAGTATATAGCAGTAAATAGCTGCATCTCCTGACAGGAAAACTGCCTTCCCTTGTTCCTTTTTGACAGTGATTATGCGGGTCAGCAGGGCAAGGAGGACAGGTAAAGGCCAGATGCTCAGGTGTCTCACGCTGCTGCAGAGTTGTTTCCCAAACTAGGATTTACTGAACCAGCTAGGCAATGAAAACTATTTTTTCTTCTTGACTTAAGTAAGGCCCAATGGTTAACAAGACATTTATGTGCAAACCCATACGGCTTCAATTCAGAACTAGTGTCTTCAAGTGCTGGATCTTCCTCCCAACATGATTTGAAATTTTTCCTTCTCATAGAATTTGCAGCAGGAGTGGAATTATTTTCTGCATTTTGGATGCTAATGGAACAGATAAATACAGGGGGTTTCTTGGTCTGCTCATTTTAATAATTTGTTTCTTAAGGGCTGGAGTGAGATGGTGGACCTGATTCTCTGGGGACTGCAGGGACTTGTCAGAGATGCTGGACATAGTCCTTCAAACAGCAGACATGGAACATTTAAGTTTTAGAGACATGGTTGACTGTGTGAGGGTGATAACTTGATACAGGTTATTTTATTTACAGCATTTATTTTTCACACAGAATTTCCTTAAGATGTTTAAGTAGAGATACGTAGAGAAAAACAGAGAGGAGTCTCTTTTCAGAAAACTTACTATAACTTTTGAACAGGAAACAGCCTGTCCCTGACTTGTCTTTGAAAAATAGCCAAGTTTTCACTTTAAAATGCAATGATCTGCATCTATCTTAGATCTCTCTGTAAGGATTCTTATTGCTTACGTAGGTGAGGCACATCTCAATATGTTTTTTAAGATAGTGTTCCTTTAATAGAGATACTTGCTGTGAGCCCAAAGTAATTAAGTATCTCAAGACTGTCTTACTTTCAGTTGTGCTAATACCCTAAAAAATCCACATCTAATTCCTGGGATCTCAAAGGAAGTTGATGCAGCTTGCAGACTATCCACCAGGCCAGTGTACCTGTTCCTGACCTTTAACTAAGCAGATCGATGGAATTCTTGTGTATTGGCCAGACCACACGAAAGTCAGTCTGTGGAGAAGCAGAAGTTGTATAAGGTCAAAAACTAGGTCATGGCCAAGCTGGGAATGCCAATGAACTGGACTACCTGTTGAGCAAAAAAGGGAAGAAATAGCCATGATGAAGAGTACCCAAAGGTGGTTTTCCAGGTTCCCAGTCAGAAAGGAGACTGTTCCACTAATTGGGTCTTAAAAGGTCTTTTCTATTCTGTTTAAATTCTTACAATATGCCCCTCACCGAGGTATGAGGGTGTCTGTCTAAGGATGTCTCTCTTTTCATTCTTTTCAGCTGTGTTTGTTTTCCTCCCTCCCCTTACCCATTCTTTGCAGGTCCATGAAGAGCATTCAGACCCCATGAGGGGGTCTCTACAGATCTCCTAAGAAGATTAAGCTCTCTGAATATTTCATGCCCCTGATTGACAGCTCTTGAGGACCTCTTGTAAGCCTGGCGCCCGTATTCTTGTTTTAAAAAAAAAAGAGAGGGAGACAAGAAAATCACATCCACAGAAAAAAATTGATCCTATGGGCCCGACCTCTGCTGACAGAAGGCACTAGACAGAGGCAGCTCCTCCCGGACATCTCCCCCTCCTTTCCCTCCCACCAGTCTCTACTGTGAAATAAAAGGAAGGTAATGGGATTTTAAGAGGCAAGGAGTAGGCAGAGGAGGAGGGGGTGGTTGTGCCCCCTCCCCCGAGCCCCTGTGCTGCGGCTGCTGGTCCCTCAAAAGCCATTGTGTGCCCCTGCCCCTGGCTCCCGTTCTGTGCCGCGCCCGCCCTTCCCTAACGAGCTGCGGGCCGAGCCGCCGGCCCTCATTAGGGGCTGAGCCGGGAGCCAGCCCCGCGCTCCCCGTTCCGCCCCATTAAGGGTTTGCCCCTGCTTGACAGCGGGGAAAGGGAGCCGGCGACCTGTAAATTCTCAGCAGGCTGCTTGAGAGCCTCCCTGCCCCCTCAGTCAGCCCGCAGATAGGCAGCTGAGAAGTTTCTCCTTTATTTAGAGAGGCAGGGGCAAGCAGATCTCCTTACGTGCTGGGTTTAGGAGATGTTCCTTGGTGGAAACAGGGGGATGGGGATGAGGGGGAGAGAAGCAGAAAGAAGCAGCTCTGAGCCCTTCTTACAGCTGGAGCACAGAGGGATTTGCTACTGTGCTTGCTGTAGATACCAGTGTTAGACTGCAATGTCCTGTGATCCTCTGCTCCGTGCTCAGAAGCTTCCTGCTAGCAAATGTATGGGAATCACCCATGGTGCTGGGTGATTCTTATCACACTTATGAGCATGGAGATAAATTGAATGGTCACTGCTGAGTGATTAGGAGACTCCACCAACTTTTGCAGTACTTCAACCTTTTACTTGCTCAAGACTCCAGAGTCGCTGAACTCAGTTTAAAGTCTCTTGATGTTAGACTTGCCTTCTCAACATGATTAATCTCTATTAGACTCGAATATCCTTTCTGTGTAGGTTCAGTGTTTCTGTGTGAGGTATGGCTGGACACTCTGGCAGTGGCACTTTGGACCATGTGAGTAGGGGACTCTTTGAGGTACATGTAAGATATTACATGTAAAAGACATGGGCAACTTCATAAAGCATCTGTTGAGCCAGTTAGTTATCCAACAACATCACCTTTTTAAAGTCAATTATTATTTTTACCAACTGATTGATGCCCCATTTATTTGGAATAGCCATCTTGGTGGAATGCCAGTGCTATTCCTCAGTAGTGTTTATCCTGCCAGTGTTCTCTGGATGAGGTATGCACCCTATGTTGCAGCTCATTATTTTGGTTTGGAGGGAAGAGAAGAGCATCTGGGTGTTGATAACAATCATGGACAAGATTCATATGCAGACACAATCAAAGGAAGCTTTGGCTCTTGATTAGTCTCACTCTATTGGTAAAAAGCTTTATAAAGGCTCAATTTTTAGGCCACAATATTGTCGCCCCCAGTCCTTGTGTCATTTGTTATTCCTGGCACTGCCACCCTGTTCCTTACCTGTGTGCCTCGGTAAGTTAGGCAGACAGCAAACTGTTCCAGAGCAGTGCCAGTGGGTATGGAGGAATTTAATTCTCTCCTACTTACATGAAAAGACTATATTTTCACCTTACTTGTAGCCACTGAAATGAAGTGGAAAAATACTAGACAGACTTCCTCATAACCCTACCAGAGTCAGGAAGATGGAATACTATGTTTGGAAACATTTTTCTAAGTTTTGAAAGAGGAAGAACTATGCCCATAGTTTTCTTGTAGTGGGTATAGTCTCTATAGACAAAATCCTAGATCTAAGGTCAGTGAAATCCTTTTTAAATCCAGTTACGTAGTATAAGGGTTTCCTGTCTGGTTCCTTAAAATCCTGTTCTCTACTCAGCTTCTTTGTCAGGCTGAGCAGAGCAGCTGAGAATGACAGAGCGTGGAGACAAAGCCACCCTTGAGTCATTCCCAGCTTCTGACATGGTTTTCCCAGTCTCTCTCATGAACACAGAGAAGGAGCTTTTCAAAAGTGACTGAATGCCTCCCATCCTCTCATCACTCCTCTTTCAATTTCAGATGAGCAACAAATAAAGCAGGGAAGGCTGAAGGTCATTTTTCTCGATGGCAATCTGCTGGCCTACTCACAGCCTTCTGCTTCTCATCAGCCATGCTATTTCATCTGTAATTAAACTAGAGATGGTTTTTCTGGAAGGAATCTGCTGATGTTTGGGACTAATGGGGTGTATTCACTACAGAGCTCTGAGGTATCTTACCTGCACTGATAAGACTAGGACACAAATCACACATGCTGTGCTCCTGTTCTGAATGCTCTGGAGAAGCTTGTTTGCCTCCCTCTTCTCTCTGCCCAGAGACTTTAATGAGAAATTGTTTCTCTGACTTAGAGAAGTGGGGTATAAATGAGCAGGCAGT
>WAAG01021426.1:37500-90809 GCA_013390105.1 Tichodroma muraria
TTGGCTAGGCTGAGGCTTACCTCAAAAAGGTGTGCTGAGCTCCCATAACAGCAGAAGCTAAGCCAAGCCTGGAGAGGATATGACTTTCTGAAGACTATCCAGACAGCATCTGTTATTGATAAACTGTGTTTATCTGGAAGCCAGACCCATCCTGAGACCTCCCAAGTGGAGAGACGTGTCCAACAGAGAGTGGAGAGAATGTCTGTGCAGTCAGATAAAATCATCCATCAGTCAGTCATACCTGGTCACCAGAGCCAACCAGCAGGTGCCACGCAGGGACTCTGCTGCTCTCAGGTGTGCTGCAGCCTGTCCTGCTAATCTTTACTGCATTGGCTGGGAGCTGTGCACAGTAACCCAAACACTTCTGTCATAGTAGAATCATTGTGTCACACCTGGGCAGCCTTTGGCAACAAGATAAACTGGGTGACAGATGTTCAGGCTTTTTTGAGAGGCAGTGGGTGTTGTAATACCTCTGTACTGGAACCTGCTCAGCCAGTGTGGGTCTGGGGTACCAGAGGCTCACTCTGAGCTTAATCACTCATCACTGGAGATATGCTTGGTTCCCTCTTCTCATTCCATGGAATGAGTCTCTTAGAGGTACCACAGACTGTTAGGTACCACAAAGGATGAGGAGGCACCTGGTGTGCAGGTACTGCCATAGTGTGAGGACAGAGGAAAATAACTGAAATTCTCCACTGTGGTGTCACTCAGGTTTCAGGTGGTCCCACACCTTCCCACCTTTGTCTGATTCCAAACATTTATTTATTCTCAGAGTTAGATCTTGTGAGTAGAGAAAGGGGCTGCAAAGTACAACTTCTCACGCTGCTGTAACCAGAAGCTGCTCTCTGCTTCTGACCAGGAGGCTTTAAGATGATGCCAGATGGGGCCATTAAAGCTGTGCAAACAATAAGGAACACATAGGGGAGTCTGTTAATGGGTTTCTTTTGGAAGCATCAGCTGGAGCTGCTGAATGAGGCACATGACCTATTTAAAAAAGCCACTTGAGAAATCTGTCTGACTGCTGAAAGGATGGGATTTCTTACCTTCCCTGTTTATGCCAAGCCACTAAGGATCTGCCATGCTGGATGCTCACACACTCCTGTGTTTGCAGTGTTGCTCACTTGCCAATACACTTTATGGCTCATGCTCTAAAGCCCTGAGATCGTGGGCTGGAGGAAGTGTCCCAACCACGTTCTGGGCAGGAAGGAAGCCACATGTAAGGAGATGGCTTCCATAGAAGTGTTGTTTGATTATCCCTTCTGGGAAGGGGGAGCCCACTGCGAGTGCAGATTTTTCCATGATTACAAACCAGCATTTTGTATGGAGAACAAGCAGCATGGTTAGAGGTGGCTGACAGAACACTGTGAGTGCAGAAGTTCCTTGGCCTTGAGTCCTGATAGGGGCTTATGTGATCAGAAATTGTGGTATAGCTTGTCAAAGCTCTGAGTTTCAGATCGCGTGATAATCAGCTACTGATCCACTTTATGAAGGGAAATGCCTTTACCTGCAGTGGCTAGAGGAAAAATTATGTGATGGAGGAAAAAAAATACAGATGTGCTCCCTTGCGGAACCCAGATCCTAAATTGCTCCAGATTGTGAAGGTATTTTCAGTCAATCTTTTGTGGAAGAATACTCTAATATCCTGGCTTGAATTTGAGCCCAGGGAGCTGGTGATGCGGAGGAGGATCAGTTCCACAGTGTGCATTGTGTGCTGCTTCATTGGATTGGGTTTGAAAAAGGAGGATTTTCCAAGAAAACATAGAACGCTAATTTCTCAATTGAAATTTTACTCACTCTGCTCGATTCTTTGCTGTTTGAAGCACAGTCTTAAGATTTCATAATGGGCAGATCAGTCATCTTACAGTGCCATTCAACCAAGATGGAAACTGTGGGAGAGGGGTTGAGTCTTCATTCTCTGCAAGGAGGTAGCAAGACTTGCTGTCTTCAGATGACCCACTCCTGATTGGTACTAATGTATTTATCTCATAAATAGTACAATGGAAAGGTGTTGTTCTTGCTGACATAAAGGAAACAAGACTAGAATCTGCCTTGGAGAACACCTTTAGGAAAAGCATGAAGTGAAACATTACATTTATGTCTATCTTATGAGTTTGGCACAGACATAAATGGGAGTGTTTGGTTTGCATCGTGTGTTTTGTCAGATTCTTTGTCAGGAATTCAGTGGCTGATTAGTAAGCTCAGCTTGGACACAAACTTGGAATATTTTATGTGACAAAATCAAATCTGCAACCCCTTCAAACTAATGGTGTGTTCTACTGGCATGGCAAGCAGAAAATTTCACTTTGAGAGAACATCCTGGAACTTAATCTGTCTCCCTTCAAAGGTGTTTTCTTGAGTTTTCATAAGTGGCAGTAAAGAAAAGTTCCCCGACTAGGGAACTCTCCACATATGATCACTTCTGCTTGCTTTGGCTGCAGCCAAGAGAGGGAAGAAAATCTGGTCTAGTTGTTAAATCTCTGAAGGTGTGAATATGCCATTCTGCAAACCCTTCAAGACCCTTGCCTGTGCCTGGGAGCCTTTCCCATCTGACAGGAAACATCTCCTGAAAGAAAGTCAACTTGAAGTGTTTTCTCTCCCACTTGCCACCTTCTAACTTTGGTTGCTGAGAGAAGAGAAAGGCTTTTAACACCATGCAGTGACCCAACCCTAAGTACAGTCTCCTGGAGTTGATCTAGCTGGGGAGATGGGAGGTCAGCTGCAGGGGGCAGGGAAAGTGAGAGAAATCATGTCAACAGGCTGCTCCCGCCGTGTCTGAGTGCTGAATGATGAGCCTGGGACATGGGAGAAGGAGCCGGGGTGCTCACCTGGAAAATGTTGCAGGAAGCCTGTCATGGATGTTTAAGTGCTGACAAGATGTGTCGGAGATATCTTTGCAGTGCATTTAGGATAAAGGTAACCTTTCCTGTGGGTCCTGCTTCACAAGGGAAGTTGCTGCCCTGGTTCATAGAGAGGGGGGACAGCAGCAGCCTGATGAGGGGGACTGAAGTAATTTTTCAGTATGGAATAGTGCTGCTGTACTTATATAAGGACTAAAAGGGCGGGGAGTGATGGGGTTTGAATTCTGCCATCTTCCCATAGTCCATAGGTGTGAACCCAAATCAGGTGAAACCGGCAAGAACACATTTTGCTCAGATTTTGAAGCAAGCTCTGTTTCAGGAACATCTCCAGATCAGTAAATCGTTTGACCAAATATATGACTCCTTTCTGAAAAAATATCCATGGGATGAATCGTCTGCCTTTCAGTGGTGAATTGTATCCCATGTTACCTCCAGGGATGTTGCAGATGAGGCTGGAGATGGCATTGGGCAAATCTGATACCAAGGACTTGTGAGTAGCTCTTGAAGGGAAAGAATTTGCTTTTGGAATTAGATTTTCTGTCGTGAATTGTAATTATCTTAAGAAATAACAACTCGGGGGGTCTTAGCATGTACTTCCCAATGCCTTGTCAGGAAACACAGAAGGAACACATGCACCGTGGGACAAAAAGTGCCTTACAAAGAGCTAATTCTGACTAATTCTGGTGTCAGTTTAAATTGCTAAAATGAACTGACTTCCTTGCAGTTTTCCTACTTAGGATATGATAAAAGACAACAGAACCAGATCCTGATATGCAGCAGATCATTTTCGTTGATCTGTTATCAACACTTCAGGGAGATCAAGGTTAAAAATGGACATTTTCTACTACTTATTTGAGGGCAGAAATTTGAATCTTTACTTGTTTCTCTTCCTTTGTTTGTTTCTCACACTGTTAATTGCTCGACTTCTGTCCTTCTGCAAGAGTCAGCTGGGAGAGCTTGGTAATGTTTAGCCCTTGAGCCTGACCTTCCAATCTCTGCAAAGTCCAAAGGAGAGGAAAGAGTTTTAACTGAATTTAATTGGGGTCATCTTTGCCCATCAACCTCTTCCTCCTCAGCACCTGGGGGGTTTGAGCTGGGGCCCCAGTAACTGGTGGAGGAGAGAAGATGTCTCCACGTCAGAGCCGAGCAGCTGTCACTGAGGCTTAGGGAGCAGACAGGAGATGGTGCCTGCAGGAAACAAAGATGGTTCCCACCTGTCCAGAGCTAATGAGGATGTTTCCAATGTCAGTAAATGTTTCCTGAGCACAACAAAGAGCTGGGAATCTTCACGACCCACTCCTGAACAAGGAGCAAGTACAAGAGGTGGAAGACAGAAGTGAAGGAATTGGGGAATAGGAATGAAGATGAGGCAGGGAAGAATAGGAAGGAATGGGAGATAACTGAAGAAGGGAAAGAGCTAAAGAAGGAAAATAGAAAGTAGAACTTATGGCAAAAGAGGGAAAATGAGGGTATCTTGATGGAGCAGGGAAGAAATGGAGAAATAGGTGGAAGTGTCCTGAGCTGATATACTGAAAGCACATTGGAAATGGACCGGAAGAAAAAGAGCTAAAGGAATATGGAAAAAAGCATCACCTGGTGGAGAGTAGTGCTTTACCCAACACATCCTTTTCACAGATCAGCTTGAGAAGCCTGAAGTGATGAAGGATAGGACATAGTCTGTAAGAGGAGTCTTGGGTCTAGAGAAATTAAGTGAAAAGAGGGTCAGAAAGTATTTCTGACATATAATATTTTTAATCTTACTCTTGGAGCATTCCTTTGTGTCAGCATGTCCAGGAAAATCCTCAGTCTTGACACAAAGAAAAGAGAATCCTTCTTATGTATTGCACAAACTATGAACATCAGCTACTGAGTACCCAGCTGAGGCAGCAGCTCTCACCTGGGACTTACAGATAGAAGCCAACAGCTGATTTGTCCAGGAATGTGTAGCACTTCATTAGCTGCAGCAATAAAACTTTGGGTTTATATCTTTTGAGATGATTCATTCTCACTGCCACCCTCTATTATTTTATTCCTTCTCTGCAACAGAATTGAAGCACCAAGAGGTCCTGCTCACAGATTGGGGGTGTTATTAACCTTTCCCAAGGACTGATTTTATTATTGAGCATTTTACATGTGCTGATATTGCTTTAAATTCTATGAAAAATCTTACTTTGGAAGATTGCTTCTTCCCTTTCTCAGTATCAGATATCACATTTAAAAGTTCCTATGTGTTTTCTATGTCTGTTTTTAAATTGCATCTCAGTAGCAGTACTTGGAATAACTGTGCCACACAATGTCCCATCAAGGATGTGATTTGCCTCATTTTGGTCCAGCTTTCTCACAATTCTATACCACAGCTCTGCTGTAGGCAGTAAGAGGAGATCAGCTCCAGAGCATCATTCAACTCATGTTAAAATAGGTGTTAAAGTAGAAATTATTGCTATTCAGAGTCACAGTGGGCTGTTAAAAACAGGAAGACACTTGAATCTACACAAGAAGGACAAATATTTATCTTGGTGCTAAGTAGCAGTTGTCCCTCACAAGTTTAAAAATAAAATTAAAGCAGAGTATCCCATCAAAGTACGTCCTGTTGCAGCACCGGGAGCAGTGTGTTATGGAACTGTGTACAAAAGCTAAAAAACTTAAGAAGGGGATTTTAAATTAACTGGAAACACATATAAAACTTCTTTTGTTTTAGTTTTGTATTGAAAATGACGGAATTTTGGTTTTATCAGATACTTGCAAAGTCAGACCGTTACAGGAGAGCTGTGCAGTGCTCCAGTGGTACAGACAGTCAGTAATCCTGCCAATAATCCTGCTGGTTTCCCAGCATTTGCCATTGGCCAGGAGCAGGGATGGGAACCCACCAGCTCATTTCCTGATCAGGTGTGGTTCTGAGCTAAAAACACATTATTAGTGTTCCATTCCCCACAAAGACACCAGGCTCCCCTGTGAGATGCCAAGGGGCTGGATCCAGTGAGGGCATTCCCTGGAGCTGTGACAGTCACAGGGAACAGGCACAACTGAGCCCCGGAGAGGTCAAAGCCACACGGCCCGAGAGTTTCAGACTCTCAGACTTCCAGTGAAGACTTTGGGGTCTCTGTCCTGCTCAGCCCCCTCTGCTCCTGCGCGCTGCCCAGCCCCTTTTCCCTCGGAGGAGGACTGTGATGATGTAAGTGGACAGTGCAGGGAGCCGATAGTGGGGTAGGGAGAGCCTGCAGGAGATCGCCTGCAGCCAGAGAGGACACAATTACTGCACCAACTGTCCGGCCAGGCCGGGCCAGGAGACTCCACTTAATGTAATTGAGTGTGAAGGCAGGCTGGAGACACTGCACCCACTGCCTCAGCCCCCCCGCCACAATATAGACACTATTGGCTACTAATTGGCGCCAGTGGGCTGGTGCTAATTGTGCTCATGTCTTGGGCTGAGGACAGGCATGTGAAGGATGAAAGGGTCTGCTGGGAATAGGAGGAGGGGAGAGCCAGGGAGACAGTGGTCATACAAGTTGGAACAGGGCTTTAATTTCATATCAAATATTTAAGTAAGTGAGTGGAGGATCTGTGAACTCTCTTTGTGGTAACCCACAAAAGGCCTTGGGGAATAGCACCCCCCTGCCTCCAGCCCAGCCATGAGCTGTCTGAAGGCCTCTGTTCCTCTTCCTCCTTAGCTTTGTTTAATTAATTGGGAGAATTGCTAATGATCCTTTATTCCTCTTCATACCTTCTCCGCTTTCTGCCATTGCATCTTCTTCATTCTTTATTTCAAAGATTCAGTATTTCCAAATCCAGGTCCATCCAATATTTACACATGGAAATTTTGGCTGAACAGAATGACAGCTAAGGCAGAGATCAGTCTCATTACCCTGAAATTGGAGACGACCTGCTTTGTACATGCAAGGCCAGGATGAGCAGTGGGGGCTGTGTGGTGTTGTTTCTTACAAACATCCAGTCAGACTTCTGCAGGTACTTGGCACGCATCAGGTGTCAGTAAGACGTATGTTCAGAAATACACATTTGGGCTAGGACCACCAGTTCAGATGTGAATTGTACCTCCATGCTGTCTGGCTTCTAAGATTTTAGTCTCAAAAATGGGCATGGAAAGTCTAATTAAGCTGTGCTGTGCTGGAAGCAGAGCCCCTGCAAGGAGGTGGCCTGGCTTTGATGGTGTGCTGGTGAAGGGGGAGTTTGGTACATGGGACAATGCTCTTCATTCACAATGTGAATGATTTTTGTGATGATAAGGTGCACCAGTCTTTGATATATCGTGGGAACAAGCTGGCAATGTTTGGAACTCTGCTG
Organism: Tichodroma muraria; assembly: GCA_013390105.1. NCBI lineage: Eukaryota > Metazoa > Chordata > Aves > Passeriformes > Sittidae > Tichodroma > Tichodroma muraria. Next base: position 44,658 of record WAAG01021426.1, read on the forward strand.
GGAGTCCTGCCTGCCACCATTTGCTTACAAAGTCCAGGTAACAGAAACCTGAATGTGCTTGACTTGGGGATTGAGGTGCAGCCAGTTTCACCAGAATTCAGATTCTGTCTCTCAGATCCAGGTGCTGCATAGGTTTGTCTTGAGCAGAAGATGGTAGATTTTCAGATGGTTTACACTTTCCTCCTTTTAGTGTTTTAAAGTCAAAGTGACTTAGGTATTGTGCCTTGATTTTGAAGGACCTGGAACCTTGTGATGCAGTTTTGTGACTGACTTAAGACAGTGTGATTGTGGGAAGCGCCATCCAGAGGTACAAGCTCATCCTGCCTGGGGGTTCCTCTCATCTCAAATAATTCTGTGATTGTGAGTTGCATTTGAAAACAAAATTTCCTCGTTCCATTGAAAGCAATTATTTTCTTTCTTAGTTTACTTCTAATTTTCTACATGATCCTGGTTTTTATATGGATCATTCCTTCCCAAAGAAGCTGGAAGGAAAGGTGTGGTCAGGGGAGAAAGAGAGCAATGATCATTGTCTTATTTTTATTAGAAATCACAAGATGTTCATGTCCCCAGTTCCTCCTAAAAATGGACCATAATGGGCCTTGCAGTGCTGTACCAAACAATGCATAAATAACTTTAAACTTGAGCTGTTTTAATTGTGTTACATTTGTCTGGTGTGTAACACAATGATGACTTGTTTGGCCTCAAGGCACTGCTGCTATAAAACATTCAATATTAAATAATAATTGCAGAAAGTACTTTAATAGGTTCTCTGGGCAGGATGTTCCAATATACATATCTCACAGGCCACTGCATTCAGATAACAGTTTCAATCTAAAATTAATTTTTAATGTACTGATATCTAGGCAATTTAAAGCTTTTTTATAAATTATCACAATGTGCAGATTCTTGGGTGAAAGGCTTAGGCATCCAAAGTTCTCTGCCTCTTTCTTTCTTTCAAAATGTAATCCCAGAACTGATGTATGAGGCCTTTAAACTCCTTTGACAGCACGTCACTTTTACTAAGGCAGGCACAAAGTGAGTGAAAGCTCTGCAGTGATTTGTTTCAAAACCTAAGTTCCAAATCCAAAGCTCATGAACTATCAGTTCTGTCTTACAATCAAAATATGCCTACCTCTTCCATGCAGACACCAGCTTCTAGAATATGGCATCCTTAAGAGAGCCTGTAAGCTTGGGAGAAAAGCAAACCGTCGTAGGTCAGGGATATATTGGGCCAGACTTGTACCAGGTACAAAAAGAGGCTGTACATGGCCTTCCTTTCTCTCTTCAGCTTTCCTCTTCAAAGGAGTTCATGGCTTGTGAGGGTTCACCAGATCCGTTGATCAGATGATGTGGCACTTATTCTAAGGCTTCTGATGGATCCTACAAGGGTGTACAAAGTGCCTTTAGAACCAGAGCTTCAATTCTGCTTATTAATTGGTTGTTCTCCTCATCCCTCTGGATCTAACTCTTCAGTGCAGTGCTGAGATAGCCAGGCTAGCTCCTAGGCAGCAAAGAAAAAATGCAGTGGCCTGGTTGGTGTGAGCCCTTCTGGGGCTGTGCTCATGTTCTCTTCTTTCCTTCTTTTCTTTTATTGTGGGTTTTTGTGCTTTCCCTTGAGTCAGCACTGGTAATCTCACAGAAGGGCAGTAAATCAGCTCACTGCTCCAGCTGAAAGCTTAGATACCTCCATTTTTCTTTCTTTTTTATTCTTCTAGTTTTGCTATGCTTGTTTGTAGGTCAGAAAGTTGAGCTGGTTAGTTGGGAAGTGGTAGGATCACTAGTGCTGATGGAAAAGAAGGAACAGGAATGTGTAGTTTGCAGCACTGAGACTGTTCCTCTGTGGTCTTTATTTGGCTTAATCCAGCTATAAACTTAATCCAACAAATGGAGTTTGTTTCATCAGATGCCCTCTTCTTGACCACATTATGGGGATCATATCACAGAGGGCCATGTTCACTGAGCTCAGTGAGTACAAACTGAGAGTTTGGAGTAGATCTCTCTCATAATCTATTTTAAAACTGAGATTATGTCACTAAAAGAGCATAACAGTGTGCTGGGAGGGATATCTCCTCGATGGATCCGAATCAGGAGAGTGTCAATGGCTCAAGTGCTTCCAGCTGGGTACGGACTGGTGCCTTGCTGAGTAGGAATGGACCTGCTGATATGTGCAAAAGGAACATCAGCTGAATGTCTGTAGAGCTGAGGGACCTTGGGCAGGGTCTCTGCAGCACTTCTGTCCTCTGACAGCTTCCAGGTGGGCAGCATAAGAGACTAAGCCCAGTTCTGTCCCAGAAATCATAATTCACATCTTCAGACATGGAACTCTGCTTTGGCATCATGCTGAGTCTGTCTTGGACCTTTGCATCTATCTGTGCTTTAGGAAGAGATAATATCCTAGGAGTTTCTTCTAAGTCAGCCTAGGGATGTGGGGGGGGCTTATTTGTGTGAGAAAACAGATGGTACATTCGGTTGTTCTGTGAATTGGGAAACGGAGAAAAGCTGCCATTTTAATGGAATGGGATTTAATGGAATTACATCTCCAATGTAAGTACTAATAGCTGCTTCCTCACTTTCAGTGGATTAATACCCCAGAACAGAACTATTCCAGTCTCTGCTCATCACAGAGGGCCTGAACCCCAGGGCTTTTAAGCATAGGACAAGATGGTTTCTTCTTTGTATATTGCCTCCAATAGATCAGTGCCAAGTGTAGCAAACGGAACCATTCTATCAATATGGATCTTATTTTTCTTCCTTCAGAGAATTCTTGCATTTTATGTCCCCATACTGCTTTGAAAGGCAACTGTGACCAAAGGATACAGGGAGGAACCCAATTCCATTGTCTTAAATTGTGGAATGGTTTTCTTTTATAGCCTCTCCTTCCATCCCATGCCTTTCTTCTCCACACTTATTAAGTGAACTCATTGGAGCTGAAAGAGATTGGTTTGACAGGCTTGATGATTCACACCTTCTGTTCAGCCTCCTACTTCAAAACAGCCCAGGCTGAAAGAGGAGAGGTCAACAGCTTTAATGTAAGGCTGTGATTGCTGTAATTCTGACTGGGTAGGAAGTATCTGAATCCAAGACCTCATTCTTCCATTAGGTAGTGGAAGAATTTGCACCCTGTGTGTGATATTAGTGAGACATTGAACCTAGACCTCAAAAAGTCTTGTGGTGTCACCTCTGGGTTCCCTTTTGGACACACCAGTTCTCTCTGAGCTGCTCAGAGTGTGTGGTGCGTCTGGTGATACCACTGCTGTGAAGGCTCACTTGCACTGCATTGCAATCAGATCATTTTTACATGGTAAATAGCTATTAATTACTGCTGCTGGAGTGTTAGTGCACAAAAACACTCTCCCTGAAAGCTGAGTAGCTAGCTAGAAAGCTAAATGTGGATGCATATTAATGACTGAGGAGCTCATTAGCTACACTTGTAAGGATGGAACGACTGAGGTTTCCTGAGTGTCTCTGCAAACACATAAAGTGAAAATGCATCTCTGTACTCAGAGCAAGAAATAACAAACACAACCCTACATGCAAGGCCACTCAGCCCAGCTGATTGATGGACAGTCCCTCCTGACCACACAGAACATTCACTCTTCTGATGGCACAGACACAAAGGTTTGAAGTGTGACCCTTACATTCCCGTTTCAGCACTGGTTGTAGAAATGTGACTTCACAGAAGACACCCTGTGTCTGTGTGCATCAAATCCCGTCCCAGTGTGTCTGTCCTGTCCTTCCCACAGAAATGCTGATGGCCACGTGCAGCACACCCTGTCACAGTACACACAGTTTTGCCTTTCTTCATCAAAATAAAAAATCCCATTGATTTTTACTTTTCATGCTTCCGTTACCAGCTCCTGCTAACAATTGCCACTGCTGTTCCTTATCAATATTTGATGAGTAGGGTGAGGTAGAATTGAGAAGCCCTGTGAGTTTCTCCTTCTAAATGGTCTCTGTGAGGGTTGAGGTTTTGTGGCTTATGTTTATTTTCTCTGTCTGTTCTACTCAGTCGGTTCAGGTCCTGAAGGTGACTGCTGCTAAAAGATAGGAAAGAAATAGGACAAGTCTCTTCCCCTACACCCTGTTCCCTGTTTATGCCTTCATCTCTCTGTTTGCCCTCTTGAGTAGCTTCATGGATGATTTGTGCACATTTGAGTTTTTAGATCCTTGGTGAAATTCATCAACAGTGGAAGATCAACCAACACTTAACCTGTATGTAGCCAACATAACTTCTCCTTAACTAGTTTTTCCCAGGCTTTATCCAGCTAAGTGTTCTCTGGAAATGAGCTCTCATTTTTAAAATTATCTTTCAACTCAACAGAATTAATGACTGCCCTAGTACCTTACTAAGTTGTGCCTAAAAAAAAGAGTCACTCCAGAATAGAGTAGCATGCCTTCAGGACATGTCTCTGAGTTGTAACTCTTCATTTATTCTTCACTTGTTATAACAAAGAAGCTTCCATAATACCTGAGAATAATTTTTTTCTTATGCTTAGGCAGCTATGAGAATTTACTTTGTGGATGTGAGCTTATGTCAAAGTAAGGTCAAAGGCTCATTTATTACTGAAATGAGAATTCAGTGCTTTGCTTAAAACAGCATTTCTGCAAATACTTTTCATTCTAAAGAGCAAGTTGGAGTTTACAAGGTTGGAGTCCTTGAGGGCCATAACCAAGAGAGCAGTACATGAAACATGAAACATCATTTCAATGAGGTCCTTGGTGAGAACATTTGAGAAGCAAACAAGGCTCAGAAAATGCAGTGGAGAGAGTGTGGGAGCTTGGTACACTGCAAATGCTGGGCTGCCAGTGCTGGAGAAACAGGCTGCCAACTCTGCAGCCTCTGCATCTGCCACCTGATTTCAGGTTAGTGAGCACAGGAGCACAACTCAGGTTGGCAGCTGCAGGATAATCCCAGCAGCTGTGATCAGCTGGAATGTGCTGATGGCATCCCAGAAATGGGAGACCCATCAGCAAACACAGGATTCTGCCAAGGAGTTGCTGGGAGCAACCCCCTCCCCCTTCCCTGAGATTTAGGCTGCAAGGGCTCATTGCAGGGAGATGGAGGTTTGTCTCAGTTAGGCTGGATGCAGGTATAGACATCAGGACCTCATCTGTACCTTCTGGGGTTAAAACAGGGGAACAACTGAAGGAGGAACTTGTGAGGCTAGAAAAAAACCTCTTGCTTTTACTGTAGCCATCAATAGCCTTATAGGAGTGACTGGCAAATGACTTAAAGACCTGCATAAGCCTCATAATCACATAAGGCGAAACATTGGTTAAGGTAAACCAATGTATTCTTCTTCAGTTCATGGTAAAAGAAAATAAATGAAGGAAAGATATTTTGTATTAAGCAAAACGCCTTTTGCCTCATTTTAATGTTGTTTTTTTCATCTTGGTACGGTATATAATTTGCAAGTTAAACAATTAAACAAGTCTGGGCTTTTTTTTTTTTTTCATTTCAAGTCTAAATACCTGGGGATGTCTTCCAGTTTCATGATTCTGTTCCTGTGATGGCAAAGTTCAATCTCTCCTTGTTCTTGCTGTGCTCTGACCATAAGGACCTCTTTCAAACTGAGCATTAAAAGTCATCTGGAGGACAGCGTAGGGATCCAGGTAAGTGACTGAAACATCTGCAGATGTGTAGGAGACAAGAGAAAACATGTGCATGTGGCACCAAGAGCCTTCAAATATGTCACCAATCTACTGTAAGACAAGTAACAAGAGAGAAGGGCAAAAGCCGGGCAAAGCTCTTGGGATGGCAGCTTTTCCATGGCAAGGCATAAATCTTGAGCTTGTCTGATGTGTGATGTGAAATGCTGCTGGGTGAAGAGAAAGAAGGGATTCTGTCTCAGAATATAACTCTTGTCAAATTCCTCAGGGTGACACAAGAATCAGCAACATACAAAATTCTTTGAGTTGTTTTGTTTGACTTGTTTGGGGAATTTTTACGTTTCTTAGTTTGTTTTTCTTTTTTCTTTTCCTGGAGACCACTGCTTTTAACTTTCCTCTGTTGCCCTTATTTTTTGATAATTTCAAGATTGCTGGTATCCAGAATTCAGCTCAGGGCCATCTGGAGACCCTCTGCTGCAGCATCATTAATCCCATGCAGGACAGGTTGGCCATACTCATTTCACATCTACAGATGCGGACAAATCTAATTATCCGTCTCTTATACAAGTCTTACAGAAAAATTATAGCTGAGTCCTTGGAACTCAGTGAAAAGACTTAGTTTCATAGACTCTGAAGCTTTCTTTGCATTCAGTTTAGGATTCAAAGTGGTTCGTTGGGAGGTCTGGAAGCCTTCTTCTTCCAGCTTTCCTTGTAGGTCTCTAGTGAGCAAGTCAGTAGTTTTCTTCCTATGTGGTGTGTGGGCACCACCCCCTGTGGGGTCTTGGGCAGTGTGAAGAGGGTGAGCAATGCTGGGATCAGGTGTCTGCATGGGATCAGTCACACTGTGATGCCAGCTTAACTTTGGAGTGTTGGGTTATGTCCTCTGTAACAGACTTTTCCCTGTTTCTTGAACCTGCAGTCTGCTTTGGGGAGATACACCAGGTTATTCTTCTCCTTAGTCATGCATCCAGACCTTTTGGGCAGCACATGCACAGGTTGGTGTGGGCACCACAGAAACCTCTGCCCTGGTTCTACCCCCAGGCACTGTGTCCAGAGTCCATTCCCAGTGACAAAGCAATCCAGTTCTGTCTTCCAAATGGTTTAGCAAACCACATCCTTTCTGTAAGAGAAAAATGATCTTTCTTCATTTGTAATATCTTTCCTAAAATGTGCTGTACAATCATGTCTCTAAAATATATGAGGCGATAGAGCAACTATATTGAAAAATAGCACATACTTGGCCAGTTTTGCTAATAAGTAAAATATACAGGTCTGAATATGACAACTGTATGTGTTGAAATATATTGAAAACATATTTGGATCATTCCACATAGACTGAAATATTGAAAATTGGCCAAATCTGTAAAAAATTTAAGTCTGTGTTTTATATATTATATATTTAAAAATCATTTTCACAAATAGATAGCAAGGAACCTTGCTACGAAGATGTGGGAAATACTAAGCAGGCTTTATTTTTTCCTGATGGGAACCAGTGATCATGGATGCTGTGTCATTACAGACACTGTAGTAAGAGTTAACCTGGCTGCTGGCTCATAATTTGTGTGCTGGGCCCGGCACAGGGGTCCATTGATCTTAATAGAGACCACTCAGGAACAGGGAATTCCAACAGCAACGGCTCCCTCGGCATTGCTGGTGCTGATTTAAGTCTGAGCATTTCTTCCTCTGCAGTCTCTTTGGATTAGCCTAGGAATGGACAGAGAGTGGGAGTGAGAGCGGTTGTGACAGCTCTTGGAGGAGCTTGCAATTTCTAGAGAAATGAGAAATTTCTGGAGGCTGAGGATTCAGTGATATGACCTCATAGACAAAGGAATTGTCCTGGCCTTTACATAGAAACAAGGATGGACCTGTTAGGTGTTGCCAGGGAATGAATGTATTTCTGGTGATGGCAATTGAAGGTAAATTAGCGACCTTAGTAAGTAAGAGATGAGAGTTTTAAAGATGGTAAAAAGGCCATTTGAAGACCTGTGAGGAGAACTGGTTCTGTTTGAGGGCTGGTATAACCAGCAAGGGCCTGGCTTCCTCATCCAAGGTTAGACCAGGTCAGCAGCTGAGGGAGGAGATCTTGCCCTGAGAGCAGCTTTAAAAAGAAGACCACTGTCCCCTGAGATGACCTTCCTGCCTGATTTGGAGGTGAATAATTTTCTTTGATTCTTAAAATTGTCCAATTCCTCTGTTAGTAAAAAGCATTTAAGCCAATTTGGAGTCCTAAATCTGGCTCACTGTGTGAATGAATCATGGATGTCTCAAGCAGGAGTCATGAATCCTATGATCCTGTTGACATGGGGAATGTACTTCTGCCAACTACACAACACAAAGTTAGTGCAAACATTTATTTACATGCAGAAAGTTGGAGAGAGACCAGCTCCGGACAGAACTGGAAGTCAGGTACATCAGGGGTCATGAGGTGACTGAGAAGGCTTAGGAATGTCAAAATGGGAATCATGGTTGTTTTATGCTTCGGAGATCCCTTGTGCCCTGGAGATGAGCTGCTCCGAGTGGTGCCCTTGTGTTCTGAACAGCATCAGCCTGCTGAGAGCTGCAACACCTCAACATCCCTAATGAAAACAAGGAGCAAACCAGAATTCTCCTGAAAAATAAACAAGCCCACTTCCATGACCTCTTCTTGACCTCCCAATGAGGTGCTAATTACTAGAGGATTAGCACCTCTTCTGTATCACAATGCACTCAGCCAAGGAGCAGGAGGTGACAACACTCAGCACAAAATGCAAATCCAGAAGAATTCGTCCAAGGGCAAGAGACAAGTCCCAAAGTTAAGAACAGAGAAACTTTCTCCATTGCGAGTTCAACCTGTTGTCAGAGAAACGTGCTAAGTTACTGCCTTTTGGAGGAGTTAGACAGGAATGGAATTTTTTTTTCCCCCTTCATGGTAGGCAAAAATAAAAGGCAGCTTTTCTTAATTTGACTTCACAGTTCAACATAGATCATTTTTTCAGTGTGGCTGCAGCGACAGCAATATGAAAAAGGACTTATTAAAAATTAATTGCATCTGCAGAAATACCTATGTATCTGTCTGTTGAAACACCACCCCTGTTGCACCACATCCAGTGGCTCACTGATAAGCTGGAATGAAAACTGTAGGAATTAGTGCTTGCAAAGGAAGCCCTGCAGAGATGTGTGTGATCTGTCCTGTCAGGCTGTGAGAGAGGATCTCACAAGCTTCAGTGCCTGTATTTGGCACATGGAATGGATAAAGTCTTTCTGTGGTGGCTGCTGTGGTCTTTGGGGATTTTCACTTCTGATCCTATATGGGATGGGAAATAAATTGCCCTGATATAAGGCATCATTATATTTGCAGAGGCTTTGTATTGGTGTTTTTATTTTTGGTAGGAAATATTTATTGTAAAAGGAAGTGACTTAAGCTGTTTCCAAACACCAAAGGGAACTTTTCCCAAGGGAAAGAATTTCTGAGGTGTGGAACAGCTCAGTCTGGTGGCCAAGGTGGCCACCTGGAAGGTGTGAAATCAAAGCCTTTGCTGCCAGGTACTGGGTGAGACTGGAGCAGACAAGCAGAAGCCTCCTTGGGAGCAAACTGGCACAACTGTCCCCTGAAACAGGTGACAGCCCCGCTGTCTCTTCCTGAGGGAGAGAAGATAAGCTGTAAACCAGAGTCTTCTGGAGCTCAAGAACCTCTCCTGGGCAGCAGCTTACACCTATTCTGAGTTTTGGGTTTTTTCCTGAGTGGAAGTTCACTCATGAACCTGAGAATGCTGCTCTCATTACATTTTTTCCAATGATGGAGAGGGGAAAGTTTCTGGTTTGGATAATTGAATTTTCCAGTAGAAGATTTCATCAATAAATTCCTGACCAGCTCCCCACTGACCAGCTGTTTTGCTTCTACCCACTTTCTCAGTTTTCTTAGATGTTAACATAAGCTTATACAGCAGCCCAGAGAGCTCCCTTTGGATGAGATACATTGTTCTCAGTAGTTAAACCATTTCAAGCTGTACTTTTCAGTCCTGGCCTTGTTCATGGCAGTTTCTTTTTGCTCTTCTCTTCCATGGATGCAAATCTTAGCGTCTCAGTTGACTCTGGCACTGCTGCCTGTGCTCAGCGTGGCAGGGGAGACGGGATTGTGCCTCCTGGCTGAAGGGGGTGTGGCAGACACACTGCCTTGTGTCATCTCCTGTTTGCAGAATTACCTCTGGGATTTTCAGATGGGCCAAGAGACTCCTGTCTACACTGTTCTTCTGCAAAGGATATGTGTGGTATGGGACCCAGGTGACACAATCAGGATCTCCTCAGTGTAATGTTTGACTGGGGCCTCGGCAGAATAACCAGATTACTATCTCCAACTTATCCTAAACATGCCTGCCTTCTTCTAGAGTTTTTGTTGCACGGTATTGTTGCCAGGATGGATTTATGCTGGGCCATTTCCCACTCCAGCTGCGTAATTACAATCATTGTCATGAGAACACAAAAGCAGAAACTGAATGCCCTGTGCCTTCTGAAGAATATATTTGTCCCATTGCGCTGTTGTGACCTTCGGGGTGCCATGTGCTGGTGGCTACTAAAGCAAAGACTTCCTGATGCTTGATTACCAGGGATCCTCAAAGGCAGAGTGACTCCTTGCTGTCTCAATAGCCTGGCTTGAGGATGTAAAGCGAAGCTGCCAAGTAAAGAACAATTCCTAGAGCACAGGAGTGGAGTCTCGTGCCCAGTGTCTGGCCCTAAGGAAGTATTTTTGTGGGGTTTGGTGCCCACACCCTCGGCCATGCACAGACGTGCTCTCTCCACCAGAAGGCGCTGTTGGACAGGGCACGGCCCGGGGGTGCCACCTCGCACCGGGGTGACATCACCAGAGTCCCCTCCCAGTGCCTCAGTTTCCCCATTTCCCAGTGTTCTGAGAAATCGTGAGCAATGTGACACAGAGCAACTGGATGTTATTAAATCACCAAAGGAGTTGGTCAAACCACATCGATGCTTTAGGAAACTGAGATCAAACCAGATGCCTTCAGGTTCTTCCGTGTGACACTGAGCCACAGAAGGTGAAGAAACTGTTCCTTCATTATTTCATTGGTTTCCCATTGTTCTGCACCCTGCTCTCATCTCCAACCTCCTGGAACATTCTGCCATGGGGCCTGAAGGAAAACAAGCGCTCATGTGCTAATTTTACAAGCTGCCATGGCTGCAGCAAGCAGCACGTGGGGTCGGGGCAGGACTTTCCTCAGACACACAGCCTGGCACAGCAGCCTCACTGCCAGCCCCAGCTGGCAGTTTGATACCAGCTAAAAGAGATAAAGACAGTTTGCTTTGCAGCACTGATTAGACAATCCACTGATTGGTCATGGGGGGATCTAACAGCAATCAGGCTTCCTCCATAGTGTGCTGACGCTGAGACGGGCTTGGTGTTTTTCTGGGTCTCAAAAGCATCTCCTCAGACAGGCCTTTTCCTTCCATTTGCTTTGTTTGCAAAGCTCTGTGTGATAGAAAGTGGTTTTCTCTACTGTTCACAGAATGATCTAAAGAAATTATTTGAGAAGGGTCCTAGTTCCTACTGGAATACTCTGCTTTGCAGGAGGACTGTGTGACTGCCCACCAGCTCGTCCACCCAGCTGCAGCCCGAGTGCTGTCTATGTTCATGAAGAGGGAAATAATTCCATGCCTAGAGTCCACTCTGAGACTCACGTAAAGAAACAAGCTTTAGATCCATGTCTTCTGTGCAGTCATGCAATGGACAGGTACAATCTGGTACCTTGTGCTTGTCACCTCTGCAGTTCCTGGCTGTCAGCAGCTGCTTGTTGCTGGTAACATATGGAACAGAACCAGTGATTTCAGTAAATGAGACAAATACAGAATTCTCCCTCAGCATCTCTAGCTCCACCAGTTTCATCTTTTCCTTCCAGCCCCTGGGTACATTAAATGGTTTGCCCTAATGAAGCTCTCTGATCTTAAAATCACTCCACTCTCAATGACCTCCTGTGGCAGCAGATAATATTTAAAAGCCTTATGTGCCTGCAGAGGCTCCTTGTCTCTCTTTTGGGTTAATAGTTAAAAATTCATGGTTGTTTTTCAAAACCTAAATTGCTTTACTCTCTGCAAATGATTCCCCTTTCAATTCAAAATCAAACCTTTGTCTAGACTCTGCAGACTCTTGGCTAATAGCTCTGGCAGGCAAAGATACAACAGTTTATCAAGATACTCACTTTCTACCCCAAACTCAGCTCAATTTCACGAGGTGGTTTTTGTTTTCTTTTTTTCCTCAGTGGCAGAAGAGTGTTTAGCTAATTGGGTTAAGGAGCCTTAGATGTTCCTTGGCTCTCCGCAGAGTGTTTCTTTTTTAGCAGTGCCAATTTCCTTAACAAATGTATTTCATTGTGTGGTGCATTTGATCCTCATATCCGGAACTGTGTGTGAATCCTGAACCACCCCTGAGCTGCCTTTCCATCTGCCATGGTACCGACTGCACAAGGCTCCACTGACTTAGAAAGTGACCTTAGAATTCAGAGGCCTACTTCTAAATAAATGAGAATATAAATAAAGATAAAACAATACAGCTCCTTCAGGTCCTTGTGTGATTTCCCCCGTGGAGCTGCTCCTGTGGCTCTGTGTCTGTCACCCTCAGTGGGTCTGTGCAGATGTTTTCATGAAGTCCCCTCTCAGGTGTTTGACAGCTGTCTGTAGAGAACGACCTTTCCTTTCACTCAGGGTTCAGAGGAAGCTCAGCAGTGATTTTCAAATCACAAAATTTGAGGCTTGTGCACTCAAAGTTTGAGCTTTGGAAACACATCTAGGTGTCAGGCTGGGAGTTTGGAAAGCCTGGCTGTGGAGGTCAGCAATGCTAAGCCTGGGCAGAAAATGTTTATCATGTAGAAGAACTTGGCTAAAACTGTTTTATTAAAAGAACAGCTCCTGTCTGAGATTTTGTATCAGTGTTTAGGGTCTTCCTCTCGTGGGTAGAGCCACTTGGTATCTAAAGGAGCCTTAGTGGGCAAGCTCAAGTCCCATTTAGTTTAAAACTCTTCTATTTTTGCATCTCCTCAGCAGACTTACTGTGAACTACTCAAATATTCAGAGTCCAGTGTGCCTCACTACTAAATCCCTGCTACAAGTAGTACTAGAGAGACTTGAAGTATTACATACACTTGAATTCTCTTTTATTTCCCTGCCAGAACAGTATAAAGGAACTTTAGTGTAAATGTGAAACAAACTTTCATGTCAAAATTTACATGTGAAAAATGTACAGTCTTGGTTGTAGTCCTGGGTTGTGTAAAGGTTTGATTACCCAGTGTGGTGTTCTCACATGAGGAGATCTCCACTGTAACTGCAAATTGCTTTGCAATCTTAATCTGGCCACAGCTGTTTGTACTACTGCAAGAGTAAATAAAATTATACTTAGCATGGATAAATATTTTATTTGTATGCTGGAGCATCTTAAAACTGTATTTTCCAGCCCACCCAAGGTGAAAATAAATACTGGGAAGCTGAAAGAAAGGAAAAAAGTGAATCACTGTCACAAACGATTTTAGAGCTGAGGCTAGAGGCTGCTCTCTTGCTTTTTGGCAATCCTTCCTATCAGGGCACTCTAAGCACTGTTATTTCATGTGGAGGATCCATGCTGCTGGGAAAAAAGAGGACTAGCTTTGAGTAGAACAGATACTTTCTATAATTTTCTTTCAGGATTAAAGTGGGCAACTTTCTCCTGATTACTGATAATAATTATGGTTATAACTACCCACATGTTAAAATACGCAATCCTAGATCAAATGACAGAAATGGCAAGTGAAGTTTTTCAGTGGCTTGAATAGAATGGACTCAAATATTAACTTTATAAGTATTCAGTTTACAGGCATGAAGGAGACCTACTGTATCCATACTCTGTTTTTCCCCAATTTGTTGCATTTAGCTAAAAGGGCCGTTGGAGGAGCAAGGCTTGAAGGATGATTGCAGTTGGCAAAGGTGAAGGAAGCAAACAGCTCTCTCCTGTAGCCCCTCCTTTCTTCAGGTGCAGAGCATTAGCTATCACAGCTGCACAGGAGCAGGAGGCAGCTCATGCTGTGTCCTGGGTGAGAATGCTCTTGCTGTGACCTGGAGCAGCTCTCAGAGCAGCTCCAGCAGCTGAGATTCTGTACCATCCTGATTTCCAGGCATTTACTAATCCCCGGAAATGCAGAAAAGCTTCTTTCTAGGCTTCAAGAGGTTTATGTGATGTGGAGGTGAGTGCAAGGATTCATTACTACCCAAGAGTTACCCTTTAGGGAGGACTCTCCAACAGGCTGTTGGGATTCTTGGAACAGCTCTTGTGCATCACAGAGAAGGGATGGGAACCGTACTGGGACCATGAAGCCCTAAAGGTTTGTCTTCACTGCAGTATTAGCTCACACCTTGTGTGTTGCCCCCAGCACAAGCTCCACTCACACAGGAGGGCTCCACACAGTGCTATTATCCAGAGGGTTGGATCCAGAAGGACCTGCTGGTGTTTTGTTAATGCACCTCCAAGCCACTAAGACCTCCCCTGTAATCTTCACACAAGGAGACTGCATTTGAGCATTCCTCTTTGAGTGTGATGGAAAATTCTCCAGTGGGTGACTGGAAAGGAATCAGTAGAGCAGCTCAGCAGTGCCCAGAGTTTGTATTTGTCGTGCAAGCATATTTCAGATTCAGTAGCTGGAATGTTATTAAGTGATGTAACTGCTCAAACTTACGGCTCAGGGATAGTAATCTGAGGATGAGCTAATTAACTGTGCCATGCAGCTGAGGTACTCCTTTAAAAATCTTCCTTGAACTCAGGAGTGATGCGCAGTGAAAGCCTTGCAGCTCTTTTAAAAGGCATCTGTTCTTTGGATGATGAGTAGATGTTGTACAAGGAAGAATCTCCCAATACACGGGGTTTGTAAGATGTGCTAGTGGTCTGTGGGCGTCATCCATATCTGATTGTGGGATGGAGTTGAACTCGGTGTGACAAACTTGTGGGGGGAAGCATGGAGGAGTGGGAGTCCCAGGGCGGAGATGCTGCTAACACCCAGCAATAACCGGTTACCCTGCTTGGCAACCCCCGTGCTGGTCTAGGTAAATGGAAATGACTTCATTATTTGTTTGTCCCTTGTCCTAGTGCCTTTTATTTTTAAGCCTGCATAACGCAAACCACAGCCCCTGGGGAGCTTAACGAGGGTCTAAGTGGCACCACGGTTCCCTGCTAACAATGGGCTTTTGTTGTTCACACTTTCCCTATCAGAGTGTCCCGGAGGAACGTCCTTGCTTAGGAGACTATATTGTGATGTTATGACCTCAGAGAGGGGTGGGAGAGGAAGGGAGGGTTCAGGTGTATCTTTAACTTACTTGAATAACTTTCTTCTAGTTGTGTTTTCTTCCCACCAGGATCTTTAATGACTGCTCCGAGGGGGCTGGCTCGGAGCTATAAATACAGGCGCGTTATCACCCGGCTGTATTGTGTGCGAGCGCTAATTTCTGTGCTGGGCTTGAACTTGTTGACTTCTGCGGTCGCTGTCAGGAAATGTTGGGTGGGAAAGGATTAAAGAGCCTATTGATGTGACTCGGAATCTCAGGCCAGGAAGGCTGCTTGTATCATCTTAGATCTAGAGACGGTGGTGTTGATACCCAGCCTGGGCTTTTTTTATAGAGTCGCTTTAGTCAGCTCCCTGTTCCTCCCTCCCACCTCCCCCACGGCGAGCACACTGACTCCGGCACTCCAGGCCGGAGTCTCCAAGGAGGAAGTAGACCCTGTAGGCGAATTTCCTGGTATTATGCCATTTTAACAACCTCTCTCTTGATTTAGGTGTTGCAGGCTGGCTAAGAATATTCCTTGACACTTGAAAGGGACCTTTATTGTTTTCTTAATTTGTGAAGAATNNNTTTGGTCTCTCCAAACTTTTCTTTGTAGGGTCAGACTGGAGCCATGTTATTGTTGTTAAATTTAGATCTGAGACTATATTAAGTCCTCTGGCAGTCTTCCCCAGCGCTTTCACTTCTTAAAACAGGAAGGCAGGCCTTGGCCTACTTGTGCTCATGTACTTAGAAAGGGTGAGAAGACGACTTGTTACACTGCTGGGAAATAAATATAAAACTGCACAGTGTATATACAACCACTGCCCTGCTGGAGCCAAGAGACAATTTCAAAGGTTGAAACTCTTTAGCCTTCATGTTCTTGAACAGGAATTATTAGGTACATAGTGCCTTTTTGGAAAGTCTGTCCCCAAAACAATTCTGACACATGAAAACCAGCAGTGTTGGCTGTTGGGATGTAATGGAGGGAGCCATTGGTGCAGCGGGGTTTGGTTCTCAGGGCTTGCAGCTCCTGCCTGCATTTGGGGAAGAACTCTTCCAAAGCCTTGTGCAGGGTCTCATTGGAAAGATTGGTGCCTAAAATGTAACCTCCTGAAGTGTGTTTGTGCGTCTCAGAGAAAGAAACCTGGCTTCTGAGATTCCAAAGATTCCTGTGGAAGGCAGAGAGGGGCAGGAATAATGACTAACTCAGATTGTGAAGTCTAGCTCTGTAATGTCTGGCATCTGGGTTTGGAAACTGCCTCTCAGCATTCGGTGCGAAAACAGATTAGAATATCCGTCCATGTTTGTAAAGAACAACATGAAATACTGTTCTTATATAATAGTCCCTAAACCAAAAAATGGTAGGAAAGGGAAAAGGCATGACTACATTAAGAACTTTAAATTTTCCTGTCTAATTTTAACCTTTATCAGCATTTTTGAACACACTTGATTGACTCCTGCCTTTTATAGGGATGGCCCAGCCAGAAGGAAAGGAAATATTGCTGCACCTGCAATTTGTTCTTTTATCAAACTGTGTCTGAATGCACATAGATGGCTCTGTGGGCTGGAGGGCTGTGCTCCCCTCAAGTTTTGACTCTTTCCCTTTGCCATTTCTGTAGCTAATCCTTCCTATCAGCAGACAGCTAGGAGCCAGCAGCCCATTGAAAAGGGAACCAGACTGAGGACAGGCTGCTGAGAGGAGTAGAAAAACTGTTCCTTTGAGGACTCTATAGATTTTATTTTTTTTTTCCTGTGTAAAAGCATTCTTATTCTGATATATATGATGGGGGTAGGGGGCCACAAACTGCGATAAAAATACCTCTGAGCTTCACCAAGGCTCTTTCTACCGTTTCATAATTCAGGAGTCTGTCAATCAGAGCCAAAGGAGAGGAGGATGTGTGAGGCTGTGTGGGAGGGCTGGGGGCAGCAGAGACAGCAAATACCACTGTCCTTCAGACTGCTGCCAGTCCTGATTCTCAGGATATCACTGCAAACGGATAGGCAAGAGCAAGTGACCCCCTCTGTGGGAATTAAAATACATTCTTGAATTCATGGTAGGTACAGGCTGCTCCTGGAAGGGTTCAGGTGCTGCCTGTGGGTCCCAGTTCAATGCAGGGGCTGGGCAGTGAGTGTTCAGTGACACACTTGTGCATGTGCAGGGCTGAATAATTGGTTTTATCGTCAGAGAAGAGCTCAGCATGAGCTTCTACAGCACATGGAAAAACTTGCTTAGATAAGGATTGTCTTTTGCTGCTATCTTTGAAGCTGGGTGCACAAAACTGAAATTGAAAGCTCTTGGGCCCCACCTCTTTAACAGTATTTCAGCTCTTCCAGTTTTATGTCAGGTGAAACAGAAGAGGAAGAATTCCTGAAGTGGGCAGGAAGTTTAAGTAGTTTAACTTCAGTTCAGGCAAGGAATGTTTAAGCAGACCAAGGCTTAGTAAGAAGGCAGCAAGGTCTGGAGGATTGCTGGAATTTTGCAGTAATAATGAAACTTTGAAGATAAAGTAGCTCAAGGCTTGGGATACCATTCCTTCTCTTCTAGGAAGGCTTATAGCAAGGGATAATGTGGAAGGATGATTTTAAATTTATATTCTCCCATTTTCCAAAGGAAAACCTTGTAGTGCTGCTCAATCTGATTGGTTTTGCTTTTGTGTGAGTGTTGGGTTTTTTCCCCTTAAAATCAATGCATCATTTCTTAGTTTCAAGCAATTCTTCACCCAAAAAGAAAACTTAAGTGCCAGAGCTGAGAGTTTTTTCCTTGGGACCAGTCCTGCCTGCTCTTATCTTCTGGCTCCTGCAGCAGGGCCAATAATAAGCCAGGACTCAGAATTCTTTCTTTGCACAATCTCCCTGACAAACACTTAGATGAGCAACAAGAAAAGCTGAAAGAGTGTAAAAGGCTCAGGATTTCTGATCCTCTGAGTCTTCAGAGAGATAAATTCAGGATTGTTTTAGCTGATTTTAGAATTGATTTAGCTAATTTTGGAATTGTATTACTCAGGGAGGCTGCAGGGGGAGGTGACTGGGTGGAAAGGTTATTTCTGTTTGTCACAGGATCTAAATTCCCCAGATCCATTTTCTAGGGATTTTCCTTCTTTATCTTGAGTTTCTCCTAGCCCTGAATTCCCCTACTGCCTAACTGGCTGCTGCCTTCTGTCTCAGCACTGTGGGATGCTCTGGAATGACATACAGCCTGTGTTACTGTCATTATCTTGGCCTGAAGCCTGCAAGCTTGTGAGGCATAGCAGTCAGTTATTTAGTGCCTTCCTTCCAGAGACAGGAGAGCTGAAATCTGTGATTGGTCTTTTATGGTGCCTCTTGGATCCTATAAATGTGGTGCTTTCTTGTTTGCCCCATGGCCTATTCCTGTGTTGTCTGAGCACACAGGACACCTCACAGCACTGGTGTCTCTCCCCCTGTACACGGCTCTTAAATCCCATTATTTTTGCCTCTCAGTTCCTTTGCTGTCTGTGTGTCCCTCCCCTGACAGGGCTATGGCACTTCACTGCAGTTTGCAGAGCAAGGTGTTGCAATTTTGTGATTATGTCGGTGTCCAAACAAACTATAAATGAATTGCTTTTGGAGCCAGGCCTGTGGATGTTGCCTGAGCAAACAGGCTCTGACTCCGTCTGCTGGAGCACACCTGTCTCCTCAAACACAGGGGTTTGCTCTCTGTGGAGCCCTGGTGCCTTATCCGCGTCCCTTCCCCGGAAGAGCCAGGTGTCTCCTGGCTGCAGAGCCTTTAGAGCCCCGCTGCACCCCGGGCAGGCACCAGGCCCCGTTATCAGCGCGGGGCGGGCTGGCCCGCTCCGTTCCGCAGAGGAAGGAAGGTAGAGTCACAGATACTGAGACACGGGAGAAAAGCCCAGATCGGTGGACAAGATGTCTGAGGCGTATGATGCTTATCTGCTGCAGTGGGTGGAGGAGGAAAGGGCATCCCTTATCTCTTCTCTAGTTCCCAGCCCGCTCTGGCTGCTTAAGGAGGCTCACTGGAGTCTTCCCACATTCCTGTACCTTCGGGTTCCTGCTGGACAGGAAATGGCTGCTGCTCCAACATCCATTACATCTCAGCTGGTAGTGTCATTTACAGTCAGATTCCCAGGATCCCAAAGGGTTTGGGGTGGAGTGGGTGGGAGTGGGGTGGAAGGGCTGCTTGGTCAGTGAAAATACCTCCCTGGGAAAACAACAAAAACATTGAAACTTGCCTAATTTCTTGAGCAGTTGGTGAAGCTGGCTTGCGATACCGAGGCACTTCAGGAAACCAAACTGACCCTTTGGAAAGAATTGGAAAGTTACATTGGAATGCATGTAAGGCTTAAATAGTATAGAAAGGTAGTCACTGTTCTACATTACACGATGGGGCTGACCATTCCATTATTATTTTATGTCTGAAAGGAACCTGGAAATACAGCATTTTTAAGGGAGATTCCTATTTGTGCAGTGCTGCCATGCAGCTGTTCGGGTGTAAGAAGATATTGAAAGCTGCAGAATTAATGAAAACAGAGATACAGGTGCTACTTGCAGTGAGAGAACCCAACATGGCTTGTGGTCTCTGAGGTCTGGCATTTAGGTATTTTGAAAATTGAAAGTCCTGACTTTAAAGGGACCTTAAAGCTCATCCTATTCCAGCCCCCTGCCGTGGCAGAGACACCTTCCAGTATCCCAGGTTGCTCCAAGCCCTGTCCAACCTGGCTTTGAGCACTTCTCCAGGGATGGAGAAGCCACAGCTTCTCTGTGCCAGGGCTTGTTCTCCACATCTCTTGGTGTGTGTGTGTGTGTGTGTGTGTGTTCAGTCTGAGTCGGCAGAGCCAGGATGTGATAACTTATGTTTTGACATCTTTATCATATATTTAAAATTTAATTTCTTGAATCGGTTCCGGAGGACTTCATAGATAAAGATATTTCTACAACTTGTGGAGTGCTACCTTCTGCCTGCTGCCATGCAAACCTGTTAGAGGTTGATCTGTCATCTACGCAGTACTAGTGCACAGCTACAGTCCCACTGAGATATTTAATCTGGGATGAATGTGGGGAACAGGCTGTCCCGATGTATCTCCACTGGTGATCAACAGATCTCCCACTGTTGTTCCTCTGTTTCCATTCGTGTCCTTTGAATCTCACTGAGGGCTTGTGGAAGACTCAGAACTTCGTTTGGAACTCTACCCTTGTTATGAAACGGTTTCATTGTAGTTGCTATTTAGATGAGTAAAAATTCTAAACAAAAGATGCGGAGGGAGACAGATACAAATCCTGTAAACTTATGTAATTGGATGCTTGATTCTGCCTGTATCAGGGAAAACCTTGCCTATCTCTGTGAGGGAGATTGGCATCTCTGTGTTGTTCATCCTGCACGTGGATATAATTAACATTCTATTGCACCAGTGCCCTCCGGGTGACCTTGGTGAGGTTCCAGTGCTGGACTTGCCTGTCTATTGTCTGACACTGGTTTACATCTTCAAATACGTCCTTCCTTCCTGTGCTCAGGAGAAACTACTGGGGCCAAGTGTGTGGCTCCTATTCTTGTTGGTGTCTTGGTCTTCGTGGAAATTCCAAAATGACACAGAATTCCTTTTCCAAGCCCATTTTCCTACCTTAGTTTCTCGATATCTTTAAATTGCTGACCTCTCTCACACCTACCTTCTGTCACATCCACTACTTGATTCACACCTTGTCACAACATGATTTTGGCCAGTCTCACTTCTCCCAGCGTTGGGTATGCCTGGATTCAGGTCTGTAGAGAAGATAAAGGATTCAAAAGCTCCTCAAACAGAGGTTGCATATGAAAAACCCAGTCAGTGCAGCTGTCAGTGTTCGTGTGTGTGTGTCAACAGAGAGAGCTCTTTGGATGAGCATCTTTTCCACTGTCTTTTGTGCATAAGTGCTCTCTTTCTTTAGAGGGAATTGCCAGGTGGAGATGGCAAGGAGGTGGGAGTACAAATAAAGAAGAAAATCCTGCCTTCATTTATGTCCCTCTTCTCGAGTTAATGTTGTTACCTGGATGTTGCAGACTGCAGTCAGGGCCTGCCATTAGGTTATTGAAAGTACCAGACCCATTGGCAAAAAAGAGAATTCTATCAAAATCACCCTCGAAGAAAAATTAATCTCATTCAAAAAGAACATTTTTTTAGAAGGTATCTCCTTCCTTCAAAAATCATTGTCTCTGTTGCAAAGCAACTTTTAAAGCATGGAGTAAAATCTTCCGGCTTTCAGTTTGGAGTTTCCAACTCCCCAGTTGAACATACTGTGTAGCTTTTGTGATGTGTGTTATTTTTGCAACTCTCTCCCCAGAAAAGTGTGTCTCTTCTTCTGGATGGTGACTTTGCACTCCATTGTACCTGTAGTGTGTGAGGTTTCGTGGAATAGTTTGCCAAGTTGTTCTGCTGCTGTGTCTGTGTTCAGATAACCATTTTCCTGTGACATCTGTCCCTGGTGCTGCCCACCCTGTGCATTCCCAGTGTTCCTGTGCCCCTGGAACAGTGCTTGGCTCTGCTGGGCCTGCACAGGTCATGATGAACAGCTCTACTTCACAGTTCCTCTGATGAGGAACTTTCAGAGTCTGGTCTTTCCAAGTGAGGCAACGGTACAATTCCCTTTTCCCCTTGCTGCTCGTTTGCATGAAAAAAGAGGAACTGAGTGTTTTGGGGTTCTTGTGCTTCCCTGTTCAAACAGGCATCGAATGGGCACAATGGTTTGGGAATTGCTGTTGGAGGCAGGAATGGAGTCCCCTGCCTGGGCTGAGGGTAATTAATACTGTATTTTGGGCTGGACTGAATGAATGGGTTGCCTAAATGCCCCTCTGAACCACTCACTTGTCACTCCTACAGCTTTTTCGTTTTAGAGACCCAACATTTCATTCTAATTGACGAAGTTTCAATGGCAGACTCCAAACCAGAAGCAAAACATTGAAAGCAGGGAAAATGCAGGAGGCTCTGGAGGTCATTCATATATCAGAGCGTCTGGACATCGCTCATCTGGAAAGAATTCAAAATTTGCCATATGTTTCTTTTGTAAAGTGTTTGTAATGATATAACACAAATATATAAATATTGGAAAATTGGCCGTTTTCCATGCCATTTAAAATATATTATGTTGTACCATATAAGCTAAATTGTAGGGAAACTGGTCAATTTTCTAAATTATTTCAAAAATCTTCAGTGCATTTTGATATATACATACCATAATATGTCTAATAAATATATATTTATGCAATACGGTTAGAGAAATACAAATCCCTAAATGTGTGTATGTATTATATATGTGTGTATATAAATAGAATATATATTGGTTTTCTTTTTGAATTCCTTTATTTATTCTCTTAACACACAGCTGACCCTCCAGATGCATGCCAGTAATTCAGGGTTGTTTGGCCCTAAATGATGATGTTAATAATGTCAGTAAAAAAACCCCTGAATTTTAAAATCAAAAGTCATTACTGATATGGTTGGAAGCAGCAGAGCTCTGCTTGTGCATGTCCTGGGCCGTGCAGGCTTGTCACTTCCCAGCTTTTTCAATATGATTTCTGGAGGTTTAGGAAGTAGAATATCAGTCTTCAGGCTTTTGGAGACCCGTCTGTGAAAGAAAAGTGTTTAAGTTGTGCCTCCAAATTGTGTTTTCCTTTTGTGCCTCTGCCCCTCCTGCCAGCCCTCCAGTTCTGAGGAGACTTCAGTGGATTTTTGAACAACTCCAATGGTAGGAAACTCTGCTGTTCAGAGAGAGAGGTCTGAGCAAAGGCTGACACAGCCAAAGTGGTGCTGGGATAAAGGGAGAGACTTTCTTCTCCAAAACATGGGTTGGGGTAACTCAGAAGGAGGAGTTGACAGGCTGATCCCATCCTACCAACATAAGGGCTTTTGAGAACTAAATTACTTTTAATCTAAGTTGTTAGAAGGGAGATTAGAATTAGCCTTTAACTTGGTGGGTGTCAATTTTTCACATTGGGAGCTTACGTAGCACCCCTTTATTTATTGAGCGAAGCATTTTGAGTTTTGCTGAACTGCTCTGGGGAAAAAAATGGATTCAGTGTAACCTCAGAAGAAGCAGTTGGGTACTGAACAGGCTCCCCAGGGAATGGTCATGGCTCCAAGGCTGCCAGAGCTCCAGGAATATTTGGACAATGCTCCCAGGGACAGGGTAGGATTATTGGATGTCTGTTTGCAGGGCCAGGGGTTGGACTGGATGATCCTTGTGGGTCCCTCCCAGCTCAGGATATTCCACAATTCTGTAACAAATTGCTAAGTTGTAATATCCACTCTTGCTTCACCTTGTCTGTCTGTGAGTGCAGACATGTATTGGAAGGATAGGAGGGAAGAAGGGAGACCTGGGAGGTATTTTACACTCGTGGAAAGGAGATGGTGAGTGTGAGTGTGGCCACACAGATGGACCTCTTGTAACTTTGATGGGCAAAGGGTCTTCTGTTAAACTTCAAGGGAGTTCCAGACACTGATTAAGGACAATCTGTGTCTCTAAATTTCCCTTCTGACCTGTTCCCTCTGACTCATTAATCCACGGCAATTTAAATTTATGTCCTATGCCTTCAAAAACGGTTTTCAGCCTCTGTTTTTTGGGTATCTCTTGCCATCTGCCACGTGAAATGTTCCAGCTTGATTTCATTTGGTGGAACATTCCTTTTCCTGTTCCATCCTCTCTCCATGGCAAAAGTGACCTGCCCCAGCAGCACAGGCAGCAGCACGTTTTTACATGTCTGCTGTTCTCTCCCCGCCTGGGAGAAGCCGGGGAGCTGCACATCCGTGGCACTGCTCTGGTAGCGTGTTGGCAGGCACATGAAGCAGATTCTTCAGTCACCCTTAACGCCAACAATGAGATTTATTATCTCCATTGCTCTTAGGGAAATTAGCCCAGGGAATTAATTTATGGTGTTTTGAAATGCTGTTGTCTTACTGAGTGACTGCTTGCTTATAGCCAAACTCCCTGTTACCTTTGGTCACAGAGATTGCGTGTTTAATGTGAGTTTTAACAGGGGCAATTAAAAGGGCACAAGTGAACACAGTCACACTCCAGGCCGTTTATGGCATTTGATCCTTGTACAGCAGGAATGACCCCTTCCAGCTCACCTTCTCTCTCAACATTGTATCTGGGAAGGGAGATAAATTCACAGTTAATAAAGATAAGGCTGGAAAACTCCCTTTGTGAACTTGTGAATAGCTCACAAGTTGCAGTTCAGTTTGTAACTGCAGGATGCAGCAGTATCTTGTAATTCCATGAGCCAGAAGGAACCACTGCTGAGGGAACTGGAATTGGGAAATGTGGGTACCTTGGTTTCACTGTACTGGACAACAAGATTCCAAGGGTTAAAGTCCTCTGCATTAGCATACTATTGATGAAGTCCTTTCATTTCCCATGGTACACACTGCAATCTTTTGTGATTCTTCAGCATTTCTGGAATAATGGTGCTCTTGGCAGGGATGGCTCTTGTGGGTACAGTGCTTATCCAAGCATCCACAATGGTGTTGAAGGTGGAGTGGTGACTCTTGCCCTTCTGTCTCCTACATTATTTATATTTGTATTATCATTAATTAATGATTTATGGAGCCCATTTTTCAAACCATGAGCCCATTTAGGGCAGTAAAAAGCAGTGTGCATGTAAAACATGACACACACAGATGCTTGCCCTGTGCACAGAGGCAGCCACCTTTGGGATGGAAACTGGCAAGAGTTACAAAAATGTGCAAAAACTATTTAGCCAGAGGGCAGAGCCCTGTATCCCAAGAGCTGGAGAATGATAACTAGATGTAATTATTCTGAATTGTATTTAAACATCAGCTTCTCTTGCAAGTTGCTTGTTGTAGTTTGATTTAGTCTCTTTGCTGCACGATGTAGCACAACCTCAAGTGGATATTCTCCCTTGAGGGAGTTCCATCTCCAGTACCTGGCCAGGATGTCGAGAGGGTTACTCCATCATGGTAATGGAGATATATGTGCAAGATAGAGTGCTTTTCTCCTATGAAATTAGACACCCCCAGTTAAACAGCTATCTTGGGGTTTTGTATCAAACCACACATCTAGAAGTCCCCAAAGGGCTTGTTTTCCCACAGTTCCTGCAATGTCTCAGTGTTTTTCTCCTTTCATCTCAACTCACATGTACAGTTCTTTGGTTGGAAAGGTGCTCCAGGAGCTCGTCTTGAACTTCCTTTTCTTTTAATCATAGCTGGTTGGCTCTGTTTGATATGCCAAGTCTATCTTTTTGAGAATTTTGTGTTACCTGTCATTATGTGATGGCATTAAAGTTAGATTTCAAGTCCAGCTGATGCCTGAAAACATATGGTGTGAGAAACTCTGAGGAAGTCAAGTGACTGTGGTTACTTCATCCAAACAGGTTGTATCTGTGTCGTTTTGGAGCTGGACAAAATGTCCTGGGCAGTCTTTTAGCTGTAAACATAAACATTGAGGTCGTCATGTATTGGGTGTAAGGATAAACATCCTTGCTTGTATTTAAATATCCATCTTCCTCTCTCAATCAGATAGTGGAGTGACAATTGTGTGTGTGGGGTTTTTTTGTTTATTTTGATTTTGTGGTGTAGAGCACTCGTACGAGCTTGGCTCGTGATGGAATATCTCAATCACTGGCATATCACACACAGGTTACATCAGTGCAGCTGAAAGCTGTCTCTGTAGTTATGCCACACAGGTTTACCTCCGTGCCCATAAAACCACATCCACCAGGGACCTCATCAATGCAAATACACTCAAGAGCAGCTAATGAGGATTTTAATTTAGCTTTAAATGCCTCTGGTGCAGGGTAGGCCTTTACAGCACCAGGCGGGGAAATCTCCGAAGCTCTGGCGGCTTTCACCATAAATGTCACTGCAGTGTATTTATTGTTTGTTTTAGCTGCGTTTCTAATGACCAAAAAGCTCATTTCTCAGATTACACCGATGCTGTGTGTTACTTCCCAGCACCTTGGTTTGTTTAAACACAGCGCAAAATGCAGGAATTGGCCAGAAGTAATTTTCCCTTATGGAACCAAACGTGCAAGTGGGGGAGAACTGACAAAACATCTCCGGAAAGACTCCGAGGGAGACCCGGGGAAGGTCCTGACTTCACTGGGTGACAGGATTTTATGGAGGTGTGTGCTGAGGTGTTACAGATACCTGTGATCCTCTATCAGCATGGATCCTTGGAAGGACTTTCCCCAGGGTTACTCGATAAAGAACATTTTGCCGTATGTAGTTGAGCCAAGCTTGTAAGATTAAGGTTTGTCTTGCCAATGTTTTATAACTGCCCAGACGTTTGCAGGCAACGATTACTTATTAATGCTGCTGTTATATTGAGTGTCACCTTTCCTTCTAATTCCTTCAATCCTCAGTGAGTCATTATAGACTTCAGAGCTGACTTCAACCTTTCTCGAGGCCTGTGTTTGCCAGACCCTATCAATGGGAGATTTATTGCCCTGAGGTGGTATTTTCCAGCCTTGGTCCAGAACCGGTCTCGTTTACGACAGGGAGAGTTTTCAGAGGCTCACAGTCTTGGTGCTTGTTTGAGGTTTGAGGCACCTGTCTTAGGGTGTTACATGCTCCCACTATGAGGTAGTTCTGGTGCTGTTCCTCCTCTTCTTTTTCCCTTTACTTTTTTTGGTTTTCTCTCACCTGACACTTTCTCTCACAAACTTTCAAGAGTCCCTTTTGCACCATCTTCTCCAGCTGATCTCCTACCCTTGAAGTCCCCAGAAATTCCAGCTTTTCTTCACCTTTTCTGCCTCTGTAATTGACTCCTTCCACAGCCTCTCTCTCTTCTCACTTTCCTTAGTCCCAAGTTTTTGTAACCCCATTTGTCCTGCACAGAAAATTTATACCTGGTCATATTCTGAGAGCTAGCAAAACACCAATCTGAATCACCAGCTGGCTATGATTTAAGGCTACAGTATCTTACGTGATACATAACTTCTTTAAATCAGGGGGAGAAAACCAAGATCCCCAAATCCCTTCTACCCAGACACTGAGATGCTGGACTGTACCATCCCATGTCAACGCTCAGTCCTGCAGTAGTAGGACACAAAGTGTTGGGCAAAGGGGCCTGATGAACTGCTGGAATAATAGTTCTTTGCTCTATTTCTCCAACTGCTTTAGGATTTGTAGTGCAAACTTCTAGGAGTCTGTTTGCACAGCTGGAAACCTGCTGTAGCCAGCATGATTCCTCCATTTATAACGTCCTACTGCCTGACATGTTTGGTAGCTTTGGTGAGGTGCCTCTCAGATCTCACACCAGGGCCTGTCAAAAATGCACCATCCCTTCAGCTCTGTGGCCAGCCTCAGCAGAGACCAAGGATTATCTTTGCATAAGCTTGAAGTACAGACAAAACGAGGTGAAAAGCCTCCTTCTGGCTTTTCTTAATAGAGTTTGCAACACCTGCCTTTCCCAGGTGACAGGATTAAGTGTCCAGTAAACATGAGAAATATCCTTCTGTGTATACAGTCAGGCACTATTAAAAACCCACTACTATGAGCCTGTGCTCCAAATCCCAGCTTTCTCAGCTGTTTAAGGCCTGGCTCCTACACCCAAGACACTTTACTGCTTGACAGCTGCTCTGTGGCCTATATACAAAATGACTCTGAAATCTCAATTTGATGATTCTAGGACTTGCAAGTGCATCACAGAATCACTCTCACAGTTTGACAGCCTGGAAGGACATGGTGTAGATCTGGAGCTGGATGAATTCCTCTTGGAGTTTTGGAAACAGGCTTGCAAAGCCAGGCAGAGGTGGAGAACCAGAGACTTGGCAGGGAAAGCTTTCCCTTTCCAGGCACGTACGTTGCGTTTGAAGCTTGAATGAAAGCAAGTTTTTCCAGCCCTTTAAAACTTGAAGAAATCTGTCCCTCTGTCCCACCTTCCACCATGAAATAGTTTCCTTCCTAACACCTGTTTGAGGCTGACGCAGAAGTCTCTGTGTTGGCCTGTCCAGGGAGACGCGGTGGGCTGGCAGGAGCCACCCCACAATACCTCAGCAGTTAACACTTCAGCTCACAGTGAAAGCAGCTGCTTTGCTCCACGCCTCATAAAGCCCTGAGCAAACTTTTACACATTTGTGCTGAGAGAAGGGATAGATTCTCCTTATCCGCTTCCCCGCCAGCGCGCAGCACGGCCCAGCAATTCCGGTGGGGCCGTGGTTATCAGGTGAGCAATGAGGAGTGTGAATGGAGATAGGGGCTGGGCTGGGCACTGTGGCAACGAGCAGGTTATTGCAGCTCTGCTGGCGCCGGCGGGGCTGGCGCGGTGGCTCGGTGGCCTGCGAGGGAGGGCCGTGCTCAGATGGCTCCTCACCCGCACAGCGATGAGTAAACAACACCCAACGTGGCATCCAGTGCCAGCCCTCGCTGTCACCTACTCTCCTTTATGGGGGAAGGTGAACTTTCACCTTGCCTCTGTTTGCCAGGTCTCCCTTTTGTATTTGCCCTGTCAAAACCAAAGCAAGGGAAGAGTTGTTCAGTACTGTTCCTCCTCACAGCCTGTGCGTTCTCCCCAGAATATTTCCCATGGTGCTTTTCAAGCAGTTCAGGAGCATCTGTCTGTGTGCTGGCTTTTCAAGGCTCTTTTCAAGGCAGAAATTCACTGTCCTGCTCACAGACCAACAGTCCTCTGAAAACCAGAACCTATGTTTACCAGATTTGTCAAGAGAGACAATTCAGCTTCAAGTCTGAGGCTGCCAATCCAGCTGTTTGAACTGTGGTTCTAAGCCAAGTATCTTGCAGCACAGTAATCATGGGGATGTGAGAAACAACGGGCTGTAATATATCAAGTTGTGTTCCATTTTTTTCATGTATTGTGATATCAAGAGGTACAGAGGATCAATGGCAGGTCTGGAAGCAGGATTGGGTTGTCTGATCTTGTAGGAATATATCTAAAGATCATCATTAGATGACTGAATTCTCACTTTCTTTGACAACCTTTTCTTGAAAGTCATCTCTTTTCAATTAAAACACCACACTTTAGAGTTTTAATGCTAATTAAAGATGGCACTTTTTACAGTTTCAGGAACCATCTTTTAATACTGTCAACTGGTATGTGTTCAGAATTAAGTTTATGGAGAAGACTGAAATAAAGAAGGAATTGTTATCAGAAAGGCATGAAGAATCTCCTAGCAGTAATGAAGTGAGAGATGCTCAAACAGAAGGGCCATGGGGGTATGATCCAAGAAATGCAAAACCTTCTTGTGCAACCTGGGAAAGTTGACTCTCATTCTGACCAGTTATCAGAGCATTTCTTCATCCCAGGGGTGTTACTGTGTGACAGTACTGTAGGAGATAGAAATGACAGATGATTCAAAAGGAAAAGCAATGCTTAACTCAGACACCAATTGCCCTTCCCCTTGTTGTAGGAAATGCTCTTCTAAATGGGGTTTCTAAATATACTTTCTGATTTCTCTGTAGACTCTAGATAATCTTTGTTCTCAGGAATTCTGAATAGATCTGAGATACTGAGTTCTGACAATCTTCAGTAACTAGCAATGCTCCATTAGCTAATTGCTCAGTGACAGTGACACCTTTCTGGGTAAGTCCACATGACAACCACATAAATGCCACCCTACTGCTTCCTGATTAACTTTATAAACCATTTGCTGTATAGCTTTAGTCCTCAGCTAACAGCACCTTTGGCTTCACGTGACTTTGAGTGTCAGGGCTGGTCCAGGAGACAGGCTTTACTTGTTTGGAGTCCACAGGGAAGGTCAGCCTCCTTTACAGGAAATACCTGAGGAATTTCTTTGGGGAACCCAATCAACACCACATGGATCGCTGTTCCAGCAGTGGTGTATTCCTGAACACCCTGCCCACGACCTGGCAGTGGAGGAGCTTGTTCTATGTGTAGATATGAGATCAGAGAGTGATGAGCAGAAGAGGAAATATGGGGTGGACCAACTGGGCTTGGCCAGAGCTGTGTTGCTTTGCTGGCTTGGTGCTGTGTCAGGAGCAGGGTGGCCTAAGGCAAGAGAACAGCGGTGCCTGGCAGTGTGTGAGCTGTGCGGCTCTTCTCGTACGAGAAAGTCCAAGTCTCAGGAGGTTTCAGTGAGCAGGCAGTGCTGTGAAGGGCTCTCCAGGGTCTAACACCCTCCCTTACCCTTCATGCAACTGTGATCTGGAGTGATAAGAGTTTCCCATATGGGGAGATACTAGCCTAGTATCTAATCATGGGTCTTTTCAGAGACAATATAAAGACAGGACAGTTATAACTGGTCCATTCTTCTTTCCCCAAGGCATCAGAAGAGTTCAAAGTCCTGTGCTTAAATGCACATAGCAATGGCCTAAGTAGTGGAAAATTAATTTAATCAAACTAGGCCTGGTTGTGAGGGTAGTTGATGCTCCAAGTCTTTGAGGTGTTTTCCTTCCTCTTTAAACCATTGCGTTTTCCTTTTAACAGCATCTCGAATAAACCTCTGCTATTTTTTTTTTAATATTTTCTTACTATTTTTATTTTTGCTGTGCTCGGGACTCTACTTAAGACAGCTGATTTATGCCTAAGCCAAATATGCGAGCTGTGGGATAACATCTCAAGGTTTGATGTCCCTCCCTCCTGTAGCTTAGTTAAAGATATGGGGCTATGTTGTGGAGTCATGATTTAACCCACCAGCTGTGGGTGAGAGTTTAAACACCATCTAGTGCCTCATCCCTTTGCTTCTGATCTGAAGATAATGAGGAGGTTAAATAACTGCAGCCAATCTGGATGGAGATCACAACCATGGCTTATGTGGGTGTGGACCATAAACTTTTATGACAGTCTTGGATACTACTGAGAGGTTTGTGGCTATCTTGTCTTGGATCTTCAAAGATCTGCCTTTCATAGGGAGAGGCCGGGTTCCATTGGTTGTGTTGCAAAAGCCCTTAATAATCCTGGATATATGCAGAGGGTTCATGGTGGCTGTGGGCTTTGCTTTTGGATCTGTGGAGGTTTCAGTGGAGACAGGAGAGAAATTATTCTGACACCCTTAGAAGAAAAAAAGTTCTCCCTGTTTCTGGTCTCACACTGTGCTCGTTGTCACACAGGTTTTGACGTTGTGGTCGCTATGTCAACCCCCAGAGCATCCATCTTTCAGCTGACAAATCCTAAGGAAGAATTAAGGATGCAGGTTGCAAAACCTGATGCAAGTTTGGCTTCAGCAAGTGTTGAATCAGAATGAACTTGGAGAGAGTGGAGAAAAGAGCGGCTCAGCAGAGATTTTGGAGAGGAAAGAAAGAGGACAGTTTAATGGAGCCATTTTCCTGTTGTTTCTCTTTTGATGTCTCCCACTTTTGCTGTTTTTTAGGACTCCTCCCTAGTCCAGTCTTGTTCAAGTTCCTGTGAAGAGCAGTTTTGTCTGCCCAGTGTAAAGCATGGTTTAAGTCCTGACAACCAGACTTTTAAGACTACTTAATTAGATGTTTCCTTCTCACCCTACGGCAAAGTAAGCTGTTGGTGCCATCGTAAAGGCTGGTTGGGAGTAGATGTCATCCCAGTGACAAGAGAAGCATTGTTGATCATACTGGGGCCTTTCTCCATGTTTTTGGATGTGTCCTGTGTCAGGCATTTGCATGGAGCAGAGGTTGCCTCAATGGATTATCTGTGCCTGTGTTTTCTTACACGCTTGTGCAGTGTCGTTCCACACTCAGCACTCGGAGTTGTTTTGGATTTGGTGACAGTTGATTTATGGTGAGATGTATAATAGTGTAACCAAGGGCAGCACAGGCTCCAGGATATGAGCCTGGTGCTGTTCCCTCTGAAGTTAGGAATAATAATCCTGATGACTGGTTGAAAAAAAGCCTGCAACTGTTCTGCCACCCCAGAGCCTTTTCCTTCTGGCAACATTTCTGTGGAATTCAGTGGAGAGAAATTATGTTCTCTATCTCTTTGCCCTTTTATTCCCCTGGGTTCTTTCTTTTTTACTTCTTATGCCTCATTTGTTCCACTGTTCTGAATCATAAATAGTTCTGGTAGTAAAACACATCTACTGGGGGTTGTATGGGCTGTTCTTGCACTTCTTGTTCCTTTGATGTATTCTTTGAATCCGTTATATCTTACTTGGAGCCTGAAGAGATGTGACAAGACAAGTAATGCAGCTGGTAAATATTTTAGCATCCCACTTGGAGCACTTGAGAGCAGTCTGGTAATGTTCTCAGTGTCGGTGAGTTATTTTCACATGGATAATGAAGTGTCTTCACTGCTCCGAAGGATCTGAGCTCTAGCATCAACTCAGATTTTGGGTGAAGAACACCGGAAGCTTTGTCCCTGAATTTGTTTGGATGTCTGGTCTTGGGGTCTTGTGTTGCTGCCTGGTTTTCCAATGCTGCTGAGAGAAATGAAAATAAATGTTACTGCATTGCCCCAAGGAAGTTCACCTGCCTTGCACCAGAGATGGCCCAAGGTTTTAGTCACAGCTTATGAAGCCTTACACTTGATTGATTTTTGTGTAGGATCAGTGCAGTGTGGGGCTCACATCCTGCTGCAGCCTTTGCTGCAAAACCTAACTTTCAGCCCCTCAATTCAGTTGAAGCAGCCATGCTGAATATCTTGCTGGACTGCACCTGTAATTTTCAGATTCACTCTCATTGCCCAAGATGTTTTCAGGTGACGTAGCCTCTCTAGGGATGCAGCTGGTGGGGCAGGATGGATCTGCAGCCATGATTCTGTTAGTGGTGGCCCTGGGAAGAGTGTGGCTTTGTCACACTGCCACAGATAAGTGACCTACTGTGGCAGAGCAGTAGGAGAGGTCTGACTTACCTGAGCTGCTTCTTCTGCTGGTCTAAAGTCGTTACAGCTTAACTTCACTAAAGATTAAATCAGACATTCAGTGGTGATACTCCTGGGCTTCTACAATGTTCTGAAATGTTTCTGTAGATTTAACAGGAATGCAGAGAGCAAGCTTTTCAGTTCAAGGCTAATAGATAAATATGTAGATAACCTAGAGAAATAAATGAGCATGTTCTTTCTCCAAGACTTTATAAAAATCCTTCTGTCAAATAATTTAGCGAGAACATAAATAAGAGATAAATGACAGGAACATGAATCCATACTGTAGTTTTTGCACTTGGCAAGTTTATGCTTTACCCTCTTTTTCTGTATGTCCTTGCTGCTGCTGTACTGAACAATGCCACTCTGAATAGCACAGTAGACATTATTTTCAGTGTTTTAAGGTGCAGCTCTTAGTGCTGAGGTGACAGAGGGATTCAAACAGTCAGAGTCTATTCCTGTGGAAAGCTCTCTGAGTTGCAGCCATCAGCTGCTCATACAAACTTGGGTAAGTGTGGGCAAATGTCTCTTCATTGGCTTAAACCACACCACAATATGAAGTTACTACAATAATAACTAGAAGCCATAACTAAAATCAAGTTCCTGTTTTATGCACCTAGGATGAGTGATGACCTCAAAAATGGAAAAATCACATTTTAAAGAGAGAAAAGTAAGATTCTTGCTGCCATTTCACAGATAGGAAGCCTGAAGAACAGTCAGTTGTGTGCTAGATGTCAGAGGGGTTGTGTGACAGAGCTGAAATTGGTCTGCACATCCAGTTTAAGGCCTTAATGCCATGGATCTCTCCTCTTCCTGGCTTATTCCTTCTTGGAACTGCTGGTGTCTTACACACCACTCCAGCTTAGCCCAGGCTGTCTCTCATTTGACTATTTCTGACAGAATACTGTGTGCTACTTTTAAAAGCCTCCTGGGCTTGGAGCCTTTGGAAGCTCATCCCTCCCGAAGGCTGGCAGTGACAGCTCTGCTGGTTCCTACTGGCACTGCTTGAGAGTGTTGCAAAGGGATGGAAACATGGTGTAACTGATCTGAAGCAAGGGCATGTTCATGTGATTTACATGCTGGGGGCCAGAGGAAAAGGGCTGCAGTCAGTATTCCCACTCCCTTGTGTCTCCTACTCCCCACTTTCCTTCTGTCCCCTCTGTTGGGACATCAGAGGCAGCTTCTTGTCGGTAGTTGCTTCCTGAGACGTGATGGACACGTCAACTCAGGACAGGATTTTCCCTCAGGGCAGAAAGCCTTTAGTAGGAAAGGCAGAATTTTAAGGGTTCTGGACTGGAGAAAAAAAAAGGAAAGAAAGAAAATCCAAAAAATTCCTACCTGTGACTGAGAAATGGAAATCTGGATAGAGAAGGCACGCTCCGGGCTGGGGAGATTCTTCATGTGCTTCTGAAATCACATTTCCTTGGAGACTGGGGCAGAAATTGTGACATTGAATTTCATTTTCTTTTACATTTGTATACCAAAAATAACCCTGCCTAAGTCATTCAGTGTCTTCTTGATGGTTTAGAAGCAGTCAGGATGACAACAGCTGCTGGTCAGAATTGTCAGAATCAAGCCTCATTATCACAGCTTGCAGTACTTGACCTGGTGCTCTGGCCAGGAGGAGACATTCAATAGGGTGCCAGATTCCCTTTGAATTAAGGTCTTGCATATGGAATTCGTGCTTCCTAGAAAGATTCTCTTCCTACTCACAGATATAATCAGGGGAATAATGCTACTAAGGTGAAGTGGATGGAGAGCTGGGCACTTCCAGTTCTCTGTTCCAAAGGCCTTAAGGGGTAATCAGAGTTACAGAGAATGTTCCCCCTCTGTGGGAGAGGGATCAAATGAATGAAGGGTGCGGTTTGCAGAGGAGCTCCACGCCTGTATTTTTACAGATAGAAAAGCTGCACACTTTGCAGCATGGCTTAGTTTTAGCCTCCTGTCCATGGTCAGTTCCTGCCTTCCCTGCTCTCTTCCCTGCCTTCTTTCATCCTCTGTCCGTCCCCTCTTGCTGAATCTGATTAAGACCTGAGACAGCGTCAACTTGGTACATGTGTTCTCCAAAATGGCCATTTTTTCCATTGAAATCAGATTTGTTACCAAATTTTCAGTTGGAACTACAGTTTGCCTTTCAGATGTGCTCAGCCCTCTAAATCAGGAGGGAAAGTTTGAAAATACTTGGATGAAGGCAGAACAGATGTCACAAAACTTTGGACTTTCATATATAAATCTTTTATCAAGGTCTTCAGAGCTGTCCAGATGTAATCAGATCTTGTGGTTTTGAGAATCCTGACTATTTCTGTGGGAAAATTCTTCATTTTCTATGCACACTAAGTTTTCAGCGGCACAAAAAGAAGCTAGAAATGTATTGTTTTAAAAATACTGGCATATCTAGATTTTTATCAAGTCTCCATAAAAAGAAGAGGGTTTGGCCTAAAAACTGTGTACAGGGAAGATAAATCTTGTATCATTGCACAGCTTAAAAAAAGTCATTATTTTTAGCCAAACATACAAATACCTGCCTTTTAATTTTTATGGGTTTGTTTTGGTTGTTTTCTTTTTACATCAAAAAATAAACTATAGACAAGCATGGGAAACAATAAATCTGGGTGTGTCAGTAGTAAATGCTCTAACAAGTTCCCATTGCATAGTGGTATGAAATTCCTTTGGGAACATATATTTTTATATACATGTCAGAGGTCTAAAAATACTTTACTAGAATAAACCATAGTGTTAGAAAAGAGGAAGAGGACTTTCCAATTTGTTTTATTGTTCTGTTTTGCAAATGATAATTTGTAATCTGAATGGGAAATTTATTTTTTTTTCAAAACCTGTGACAGAAAATGATCCAGATTAGACTGAGTTAAGTGAAACTAAGACTGTGAGACTGTTTCATAAGGAAATGCATTGTGTTCCTCTGGAAATGACTGCTGGTCTTTCCATCTTTAGCCAGAGCTGTGTCAAACGCAGCAGTCCCAAGGGTTGTTTTCGCTCCAGTGCAGGCAGGAGATGATGGATCATGGAATGGTTTGGGGTCTGCTCTGCCAGCATTGCTTGGGTGGTTGTGCCTGAAAGGGTGAGGCAGGATCCAAACTTTAAGTGAGATAATGTGGATGTCCAGCCCTTTGTACCTCTGGCTTTGGAAGCCTTTCCAGAGGTGCTACATGTGGTGCTGCTCGCCCGGTCTGGGAGTGGGGCTCAGAGTCTGGGAAACGGGAGGTGCTGTGCTGCCTGTACAGCTGCCAGGGCCCAGTGTCCCACCATGGGTCACCAGAGTAGCTGGAGATCACTCCAGCCCCATCAGCCCCACTCAGGAGCCCTGGCCACAGGTCCTGAGCTTTGGGAAATCCCTGTGACCCTCCTAGCTCTGTTCCCAGTGGGATGGCCCCGGCTTGCATGTGCTGAGGTTCTGATCCCAGGGCAGTGCGTGTGAAACATGGCTGCTGGGATGGGATTTGGGCAAGGGCACAGTAGTTCCTTGCTCTACTTCCAGTGGAAAACAGGAAACATGCAGGGTGGTGCCTCCCGTCCATGCCAGACTTAGGGCAAGCAGCTCCTTTATTCACACTGACTCTAACCTTGCCTTTGATATTTATGTTTCCTTGAGCTGGAGCAGTGTTGGGAGGCTCCATTTGGAAAAAGAGTTTGTTGTGTGTGATGAGTACTCATCCCCACACATGGGGGCACACACACCTTCACTCACAGACATATTCCCCACTGATGTCAGGAGAAATGGCCAGTCCTCTGCTCCTCTGCAAAACTGCCCTTTATCAGCTGTGGATGAATGGAAAACTGGTTTGGAAACAGATTGTGTGTCATATTTATAATGGCCTAATCAGGCAGATCAAGAGAACCTTTTTACCTGTGTTTTCTAATCAGAACATGCCACCAAGTCTGTTTGCTTATCTCTTAAACCTCTGCTGTCCAAACAGAACACACAGTATCTCTGCAATGGCAAAGGTGA
The DNA here is from genome assembly GCA_013390105.1 of Tichodroma muraria. Classification (NCBI taxonomy): domain Eukaryota; kingdom Metazoa; phylum Chordata; class Aves; order Passeriformes; family Sittidae; genus Tichodroma; species Tichodroma muraria. The sequence continues at coordinate 81,211 of WAAG01021426.1, forward strand.
AGTCCTCAAGCCCTGTCATCAGAGGGAGAGCTCAGGAAGATTTAGAAACTAATGGTGTTCTGCTGCAGTCCATCAGCTGGGAATGCTGGGGCTGCCCTCGCTGAAGGTGGACCTGGCTCCTCTCTTAGCTAGGGCTGGCCTGCCGGAGATGGGGTGTGCAGTGCTGGGTGACCCCAGCTCATCCTGAACAGCCCAGAGGCAAATGATGCTCTGTGAGACTTGTGTAACCTCGGGTACGGCAGGGAATATTTAGATCAGAAAGAGGAATAGTCACTGACTTCACTGAGCACAGACCCTGAGTTAGTGTGAGCTTGTTGTCATGGGTGGAGTCAGTTCTTCCTAATTTTGTCTCCTTTCTACATATTCTGGCAATGAACCTGCTTTTCAAGAAACTAGACTGGAACAGGCCAGCTTTTTTTTTGTCAGGAAATAGTATAGATTGTGTGAGTGAAGAAGGGGCAAGTACTCAATTACCTTTCAGTTATATACAACACATGTCTCTGGTGTATAAATAGCATGAAGAGTTAAGCCCTCCTTAGTATTTCTCCTCCTTCTCTTGTACTGTGACTGAGTGATGACTGTGGTGACTCCCCTCAAACAAACACCTCTCCCCCCTCCACCCCTGTGCAGAGATTCTTCTCCTTCCCTTTCTTTTTTTGCCAAGATAAACTCTGTGTGTAAATTGGATGAGCACTGAGTACATTAAGGGGGAGGGGGTGGAACAAAAATAAGACCCTAATTAATAATTTTATAACTAAGGGAATGAGAGGAGGATAATTCGAGGAATAACAAGAACAGCTTTCAATCTGTTACTTGCTGTGTGTTTGTGCATGTAGTTGTACACTAAAACAATTCCAGCTGTTCTTCCTTCTTTTAATAATGGTTCATTGCTTTCCCGTTGTGGGGCCATATTTGGACAAACATTAACCAGATCAAAGCCTAATGGATAGTTATGATGGCTCTGATTCAGCAAAGCACTTAAGCACAGTGTTTCATTGTAACTTCAATGGGACATGCTTTGACTTCAGCAAGATATAAGCACTGCTTCAGCCAGTGACAGGAGAAATGCCTGTGTGACTTGGCGTGGGGGTGTGTGCTGTGCTTAAAACTCTAAGGTAAAGTGAGTTCCCATTCTAAAGAAGGATAATGGAGCCTTCTTCCTTCTAAGGTATTACTGGTGGACTAAGCGCCCCTTTGCCTTCCTTAATCTTGGCCATTCCCATCATGGAGTGTTTTAATAGCTGTGCTAGAGCCAGAGTCAGTACTAGAGCCAGAGGAGGTTGTGGTTAAAACCAAGAATTCCAGTCAAAGGGAGGAAGGACACAGGACTACTATGAAGGAAAAATGGGAATGTGCCCATGGAGCAGGGCCTCTGACTTCTGTAACTGCCAGAAGATTCATCTGTCCCCAGAAACACTCTGGCAGTGCCTTACAGCAGGTGCTTAGGAAGAGTTTTAAGAAACAGGAGAAGTGCTGAATACTCCCTTCCTTGGTGGGAGTCAGTGGCCTGGGGACATGCTGAGCTGGACACTACACGTGGACTGTGATGGTTACTTTCTGCCAGGAATACAGTGAGGTTCCCTGCAGCCCTCCTGGTGCTGGAATGATTTCATAGGAGAGAGTTTCGCTGTTGAGCAAGACATGAGGAAAAGAGGCTGAAATGATTTTTGCTGAAATCCTCCTGTTCTTCCTTGATGGCATAAAATCTTGAGAGTACAATTTTCTTGTCTCATCCTGGCCATTAAAGTGTAATAAATTATGGCAGCTTCTAGGATTTAAGATACTTTTTTAAGTGTCTGGGCTACACCACCTTGGAAACACTTGGAATTCCCCTTTGTGATTGTCTGGGAGTTATTTATAGTAAGTCCTTACTCTGACTCTGATGGCAGAGTCTACATCACAGAACTGCTGATTTGAAGGGGGTGTAGTTTCATTTAGAAGTCTTGCTTGCTGTGTTTGCCATTTCACATTTCTAGTTTTTAAGCTGCTGTCATGAGTAAACAGAAGCAGTTCGTGGCACATTGCCACCACACACAGGGCAGGCTTGCTTTGCTTGGAGCACTCTCTCTGGAACAGCTTCCTGATGGGGACATCATTATCAGCATGGCCATGTGTATTGGGCCTCTGATGGGCCAGACTGTCCTGAAGTACTGGGGTGAAAGCCTGCAGAAAATGGAAACACTGGGGGAGAAGAAGGAGGGGAATTTAATTTTCTTTGCCCTGACATTGATGTTGTTGTAAACTCTCTAAAATGGCACCTTTCTGGCTCAGAATTAAGTAGCCACGATGACATGTCTCAGTTTGTCCAGACTGGTTTTCTTGTCCAGTTAAAATGGGAGAGTCTTACGTCTTTAAAGCTTCCTGGCTCCCAGAAGGAAAATGCCAAACTTGTCAGAGAAAACAAACAGTGGCTGTCCCAGCCTGTGTGTGTTCCGATTAACGAATCTATTAGGCTATAAAACCTGGGACCCCCTTTCCTGGAGAAAGAGCATACATTAGGAAGCTGTTGACAGTTCCTAAGTCTGACCCTTTGCACAGAGCTGGAGACCTATCAGCAGCTCTGAGGGGCTGTTTGTTCCAGGAGGTCTCGGAGAAGTTTTTGACGCTCCGTAAATGCCAGATGCTTTTTTGTTGTTCTTGTTTTAATCTGTAACGTGGGAGGCCAGAGGGAGAAAAAAGGAGGAGCCGCAGCACAGCTGAGTGTTCCTGTTCTTTTGGTGTAATCAAAACGTGTTTGGAGGCACATTACCGTGGGCTGGGATATTGTTGTCTCCCTCAGACTGAGCAGGGCCTGCTTTAGTGGCACATTGCTTTAGTGGCAAGTTCCTTGGTGGGTTTGCTGCAGTTAGAGAAAACAGCCCGTGTTGCAGTCGACAGCATTCCGTGCTTTTGGCTAAAAGAGAAGGAATCACCAGTGTTGCATTCAGGATTCAATTCCTGACGAGATGCAAACCCACAGTTCTGACATTTGAGGACATACAAACCCCATTTTACAAGAAAAGGAGTTAAGCCCCGTGTTCTGGGTGTATTTCCATGAAAGCAATTACCTCTTCCTTGTTTCCCCCTGCCCTTTTTCCTTGTACTGTTGCTTGTTAGAGAGGCAGCTTTTTTCTCTGGCATTATGGTATTCAAAAAGCAAAAATGCAGATCACTCTTGCACTCCTTCATACACTGCTGAATAGTTTCACACATGGACGGACTGTTGTTGGAGCATTTCTCTTATGGTGAAGGGCCCAGGAAGCTGGGGCTGCTCAGCCTGGAGAAGAGGTGGCTGAGAGGGGCCCTCATCCCTGTGTGTCCCTGTGTGCAGGGAGGGCTCCAAGCAGGGCCCAGGCTCTGCTCTGGGGGCCCAGCAACGGCACCAGAGGAACAGGCAGGGACTGAGCCCAGCAATTCCCCCTGCACAGGAGGCACAACTTCTGCCCTGTGCAATGACTGAGCCCTGAAAAGATTGTCCAGAGAGGCTGTGGGGTCTCCTCCCTGAGGATATTCCAGAGCCTTCTGGACACAATCCTGTGCTCTGGGGATGGCTCTGCTGGAGCAGGGAGGTGGCACCAGGTGATCCACTATGATCCCTTCCAACCCGACCCATTCTGTGACTCTGAATATTTCCATGAGTTTCAGGTCACTGCCCTGTCCCTGGCTGGGTCCCTGGTGCTCTGTCACAGCTGAAGGAGGCAGTTGCAGAGCAGGCTTTTGCTTCAGTTCCTTCCCAGCCAGCCCAGCACACAGCCAGCAAGGCTGGTCAAACCAGTGGTCTCCCCAGCCCATGTTGGGAGTGAGTCATCCTGCTTTCTGTAATTAGCAATTAAGATAGCAAATATGTGTCAGTGAATACTGCAGAACGTATTGAAGAGTTACCAATACGTGACTCAACACGCTCGAGACAAATTGCTGTGCCGAACCAAACTTTGCCAAACCACGGAGAAGTTGGGCATCGGCCCTGCAGTCCCAGTCCCTCCGTGTCCCTCGTGGTCACAGGTGGGTCTCAGTGCTCTGCAGCCCAGGCTCTGTGTAGCAGGTGGCTTTTACCCTTGATAGAGCACACACCATTTAGGTCAGTCCCCAGGAGAGCTCCGAGCAGGAATACTGCAATTCACTGTAGCGCTTTTAATTTGCTGGATGAGATCTCTGGTCTCTGGAACACAGGACTTGTTGTGAATCACAGCAGGATATTCTCTTAAAGAGCCCAGCAGAAGGCTGCTGACAGTGTCCCCGGGCGATGCTAATCCGACATCGCATTGGTCATGGCTCCTCGGGTTACCCGCGGCCCCGCCGCACAGGAGGCCTGTTAGTGTGGGAATGAGGGACCTCGTGCTGCAGGGACACAGCCGGGGCATTAGGAGGAAGAAAATCTATCCTCTTCCCATCACTTCCTGAAGGGAATGTGTCAGAATGACGCACGTACTCTGGGCTTTATTTGATGAGGGGGCCGAGGGGGAGCGAGAAAGGAATGAGGAGGTCTCAAGAGACGTGCGATTTGGCTTCACCGGGTCACAATGCTCTGAAAGTTCATTTGGAGTTGCTGAAACTGAAGCAGTGGAGGGCAGTCCTGGCTGGACAGACATTTGTCATCTTCGTGACTCAGGAGGGCTCTTGTGGATATTTTAGACAGCTCATGGATTATGGTGGGGTTTTCTCAGCCTCATAAACACGCCTCAGGAATGAGATGGGAGAATCCAAGGATGGTGGCATATGCTGGGACTGTGGACATTCTCACAAGGTGCTTCTGGGGTACAAGAATCCCTTTCCTCACATTCCATCCCTGCCCGAACTTTCAGGCTAAATTGCAGCGTGACTTCTGTGTCCTCTCCAGTGTGATCTAATATTGACACAAGAAATGGAGCTTTAATCTTTTGATGAGATTCTCGTGTTCTCTGGTTGTCCACGCTGTGAGGGATTCTGTGAATGCTCTTGGGAAACAGGGGATCTCCTGAACACAAAACTTCCGGTGCAGTTTGTACTGACCAAAGCGCAGTCACTCGTTGGCCCAAATCTCTTCTGTTCTTTTCCCACTCAGGAAGTACAGATTTTGGTCAAATGAAGTATCTTAAAAATAGGTGCTGAAATCCATTGGTTAAAGCAGACACCATGTGCCCTACTGCCAGTTTTTGAAACCAGTCAGAACACTGGGGAGAAAAAAGCAGTTTGGTATTTTCGTTTCAAATGAGAAACTTAGGAATTAACTTCAGTGTTATTTTTAAGTGTTTTTCCTTGGGTCAAATTAAATGTTTTGTTTGAGGCCAAAATGTTACATCGTTCTGTTTTTCAGTTCATGGAAAAAATATTCTGAAAAAAGAGTGTTTATTTTGGACTGCTGCCCAACTAATCTCTCTTCCTTTATTTTTTCTATAATGCAAGCAAAATACAAAATCGGTTATTTATGCATCTCAAGTTTTAGCTTCTGTTTTAACCATCCATCAGATTAACAGATACCACAGTATAGTCATGTTTTTTACTCTTCAGGCACTGAGCTGTATTTCTGTGCTTGTAAGAGTTGTTCAGTGAAGGAAGAAAGTCCTGAAATCAATGGGATGTTGGGTTCTGTTTGCTGGGCTGTTGAGTGATTCCCCAACTGAATGGAGAGCCTGGTTGAATGAGGGTGTTAACCTTGATCTTAACACCAATGTCCCCATCACCATTTGAGGAGTCAGCAAATGATTTGTTTTAGCTCTGGAATGATGGTTTCGTCCAGGTGCTGCTTCTCACAGCAAACTTTGTCTGAGGATAAATGGGAAGAGGCCATTGGTGTCCAAAAAGGAGGATTTGTTTAACGTGGGAAGGAAAGAACTGAATTAAAATACAAGAAAATCACATAATCTGCCACCTCCTGCAACCTCATCTGGCGGCTTAACCTTTGATGTCTACTTTATTTTTCTTCATTTCTGCTGCTGTCCTCAGAATTCTCCCAGTTTTCCCCGTGGCCTGAGAGAAAACCCTGCAATGGAGCTTTACTCTGTGTGCATGTGGCTTGTGCTGCAGCACTGGAGCCCTGTAAAACCACCCTCAGCCCTAATGGGGTTTGATTGTTATGGGATTATTGTTTCACTCTATAGCATAATTATTTTTTGTGCTCCTTTCATCAGAACAATTCCTGTGGGCATGCACACATCACCTGGATGCTCAAGGGGCTGTTCTGGATGTTGTGTCCAGCTGGGAACGCGGGAACTGATTCAGGTTTAGAGCAGCTTGTCTCCACTCCTCACTGCATTTACGTGCCACTGCTTCGGCTTGGGCAATCAGTTTCTCTCCCTGTGCCTCTGCTTGGCTGAACTGTCCTTCCTGCAGGAATTTGGGCTCGGCACCTCCAAGCAGGTCTGCAGTTTCGGCGGGTGCCTGTAGGTGTTACCACAATGCAAACAATAATCAATCACTGACCGACACCTCCGAGGCTCTCACTGAAACCAAACACAATAAAAAAGCCTCCCCAGGGGCCGAATCTACCAGGCTGTGTAAACGATTTTTTAGTGAAAGTGGTAGAACCCCCATCTCTTGGGACGTTTAAAGCATGCTGCAGAAAGCTGGAGCAATCAGTGGTGGGGAATAAGCGTATGTTGGCAGAAGAATCAAATAAAGAGGACTTCATTATTCGGGAGTGCCTGTCCAGCAGAGATCACCATGAGTGAAGGCACAATGACTTAATAGATCTCTCTCAGCTCTGACTGCTGCTCTCCTCCACTGCAGGTGCTCACAACCAATGAAGAAGGCAAAGAAGGCCTCAGCCAAAATGGAACATGTATTTTTAACCTTTCCTCCAAGCTTTGGTATTTTCCTAGATTAGTTTTAGGTATACTTAGGCCAATTCCTGAACTCCTTTGTTCAGGTCATTTGCTCCAGCAAAACACAGGGTAAAGGTGTGCATTTGGAGATGCATTAGTAACTAATTATGGGGAGATAATTGCATTAAATCAGAAGAAAAATAAGAGAGTTCTGGTAAAGAACTGCAGCTCAGTGCAGGGCTAGGTGCAGGTGGGAGAGTTTCCACAGAACTTGTATGTAAACTCCATAACTTGCATTTGATTCTCATTTGTGTTTGTTTTTCAGTTTCCCCCATTCAACAGAACATAAATTTTCCAGGTAGGTGAGCACAGGCAGGAATGGAGTGAAACCGCCCAATGGAACGAGGCAGGATCATTCTCTAGTCCCTGTTCTGTTCTCGCTCACCGCACTAATTAGCTGCTGTGAGGCTGCTCTATCCTGGATGGAAACAGTGGCCCCCGCCTTGGAGCCGGTGCTAATCCCTACAAGAGGCATCTTTTCCAGCCAGCCCTGCAGGTGGCACAGCGAGCCTTGTCTTTCCAAGCCACGGGAGCAGTCCCTGGCTTCCCTCCCCATCGGTTCACAGCGCAGCAGCAGCTGGGATGGGGGAGACCTTCAGCACAGAGAAGAGACTGGCGTGATGTGCTGGCTGCTGAAACATCCTCTCTGTTCCCGGGCTGTTTCCAGGGCTTTGCTTTAGACAGGGACAGAGAAACCAAATCGTTTTCTTTTTACTGCATCAAGACGTTTTGAATGCCCATATGCTAACTTCCAAGCTGAAGCTGAAAGAGTGTAGCCAAGCTCCTAAAAATTAAGATAACTCTTGAAATCTTGGATGCACACTCCCAATGTATTCTCTCTCAGGCAGGTCTCCTTATCAGATAATCTCTTCTGAAGCCATTGGAATCAAGTGGAACTGATTTGGGAATTGTGGAAAAGGTGGATAGAGAAGGGCCTTGTAGCCTGCAGGGCTGCTGGGAATTCCTGCTTGTTAGTCCTTATTCTCAGTTTGCTTCTCTTCATGGCCTTGGGCAAGTCACTTAACTTCTTAATCTCTGGCTCAGTTTCTCTGCCTGTAAAATAAGATAACTATTACTATCACATACCTGTCTGACAGGATTTTTTCCCCTAGTAATAATTAACATTTGTAAAATGTTCTTTGACTATGTTTATTTTTATTATAATACTTCCAGATTATATTACAATACTGACGCTGTTGCTGGTGCAGATTTGAGCTCCTGTACAAGATTACACCGGAAATTAAGTAATTTTTCTAATAAGATATAAAACAACTTGTGGTCGGTGTGGTTAAGCTGAGTTTAAAGCTCGTTTGCAGCATGACAACAGTGTGAAGTAGCTGAAGCATTGCAGGGAATCTAACCCCAGTATCTGTGACAAAATGAAATACATGCAGTGAAGATTATCCATGATCTGATCTTACCCCTAACAGAGAGGTTACTTATTTGAAGTATTTGGTAAGTGGAGCTGAAGGTTTGAGGTTTCCTTTGCATTAGCAGAAGGTGTAAAGTGTCCCCTGCACACTTGGATCTTCGGTCCTGCAGTCCAGCCTGAGCTCTAAGGAACTGCACTGAGAAATTGTGAGGACATGTGCGAGCCTGAAGAATCTTTATTTGCATTTCTCTTTTTTTAAACTATAATCATAGAATGGGTTTGGATTGGGTTTGGAGGGATCTTCAAGATCATCTCCTTCCTCAAGCAAGAGCTACCTAGAAATAACTTCAGTTTTCCCTCTGTGTGGAGGGAAGGAAATTAGGCCGGAACCTTGGCTCTATGAACCTGCTGTTCATGAAGCTGCTTTTCACCTTCCAGCAACTCATCAGCATGAATTCAAAGTTTGATTTTTGTTAATGGACTTTGTAGTTCCAGTACCTTTGCCTCTTGGGTACTCTGGGATCAAGATTGATCCCTTCCTCCTCTCCTTCTTTTCCAATCTCATCTGTATCTCTGTAAACTTTCAGTGTCTATCAAACTCCTGGTAATGAGTTCCACCATTTATCAGGGGTCTGGGTAAAGAGATGCTGGTTTTGCTGCTCTGAGCCTGATGTCTGCTTACCTCCATCTGAGTGTGGATTGGGCAGATTTTTGTTTTCACTTTTACGGTGAAGGATGAGGCTGTTTGGGCCTTTCCTGAGCCGAGGGAGGCTTGTCCTCGTGGCATCCCCAGCTGGGTACTTGAAGACCATCCGGGAAAGGTGTAGGGCCTTGTAATCCAAAGTCTGTTTCTGTGGTGGGAGGAGGTAGGGGAAAATCAGTGAGTCCTTAAGCAGCTGCTTCTCTGCTTGCTGTGCTCCTTAGCACCCAAACATGTGACCTGTCCAAATAACAATGAGGAAAGTGTAATCTAAGCAGGAATCAAATGCAAAGAGGTAGAAAATAAAAAAAAATTACTCCATTTAACCTGACAAAGAGGAAATCATTGACAAAGTTTCAGGCTTGATTGAGCAAATTTTTTTCTTAACTCATCATCTCCCCCCTTCCCGCCCTCTGCTCCCCTGGAGAGAAGTCTGGATGTAACACTATTGCTAGGACTAGGCCAATGATTAAGTTCTGTTTTTCAAAGGTGATCCCAGCATGATTAAAACCAGGTGGCCCCATGGTGCAGCAAGGGAGCCAGATGTGCTTTGCAACTGGATTGCCATTTCCTAGCCCAGCTGCAAACATTTGATTGTCCACTCGCTCTGGGTATTACAGCCATGACCTTCTCTCTTCCTTACCTCCCCCGTCTCCTGTCTGCTTCCCCCAGTGACATTTGAGAGCAGAAAAGTCCCCTTAGACTTGTTTGTCACTGTTACAACCATCCTTTTCTCCCTTCACCTCCC